>SNQJ01S0037529.1:40762-71366 GCA_010110895.2 Picea sitchensis | reverse complement strand
AAGTGAACATTGTTTTCTTTGAATAAAGGTATTATTTATGTTTTTTCTCTTCTCATATTTTATTGTTCCATTGATATATGTTGAATATTCTTGTTTCTGCATATTATATTACATATGGTACCTTACAAGTGGTATCAAAGCACTTTCCTTGGCAGGAATTGTGGGTCAAATTTTTTTCAGGGTAGAGACGTGTTCCAACGTCTTTAAACTAAAATGATCTATTATTCAACATATAAATTTGTGATCAGGGAAGCATACACATAGGAAATAAAAGAGGTTTTTAAGCTTGCATTGTTGGACACCCTTGTAACCCCTGTTGGTACCCCTTCAAGTGGTAGCGCATTAGACAACACATGTATACGGAGTGGCCTAGGTATCTTGAAACCCATTATAGATCAATCGATCGGTCATCTGACTACCATAGTTTCACCGAGAACAACACTCAGGAAGATACTCTCTAGTACCTAAAAAATTTGGTAGTACGTCTAAGGGTATAGTCTATCCTCCTTAGTTGATGCCCTGAAATATTGGGTTGAGTGGTATTTTTCTACCCTGAACGTATATCAGAGAGCTATAGCACAGGGTAAACCCTTGTCTGTAGGAACCTTGGAAATCCTAATCCTCGGGTCAAAAACATAATAGAAAAGGAACAAACAAGATCTATTGTTGTGCAACCTTGCCTCATGCATTCTAGTTGCAAAAATACTACACATTTTTTCTTGTTAAGAATTTGGGAATTGTAACACTGCAATATTATTTAGAGTAAAGTATAACTTCGTAGGATTAAAAAAAAAAAAATTGGCGGCCTTCCCACACCCTTATTTTATACCTATCCCATTGGATTCCTCTTTTCGTACTGATCATTGTGATACCTACCATTTTTACCTTTTTTTCACCCCGTGGACCCATACCCTTCTCGACACCCTTATTCCCCACTTATCCCATTGGTCTCTTATCACTACCCTAATCATAGTGGTATATATCACTTGTATGATTTTTTTTCCATGGACCCACCCCTCATACCCTCATGGCTCCCACCCGCCAAGAAGAAAGCAATAAAAAACTAAGTACTAACCTTACTTTCATTTAGGCCCAAGTAAATAAGGACATTTCGGCCATTCATGAAAAAATGGAACTTATCCAAGAACAACTCGATAGCCAAATTATTGAAGTCCATTCCACTCTACACCAATTCATGAACAAATTCCAGTGTCCTTCCTCCTCAGACCCACCTCTCTATACTAAAGTTGATAACTCCATCCATCCTCTACACTCTCATTCCAACTCCCTACCTCGCGACCCCCATCTCCCCAGAGTCGAGGTAAACAAATTTGATGGTTGGGATCCACAAGCCTAGGTTACTTAGATGGAACAATATTTCTCCGCACATGGTATCACTAATGAGTTAACCAAGATTCGTTATGGAATTCTCTATTTGGATCCGAAACGATGGAAATGGAGGCAATGGTGTCGAAATGCATGCCAAGGGTATGTCTCTTAGTCATAGTTTGTTGCAGAGCTGTATGAACACTTTGAACCCACCATTTAGGACGTCTGACCAAGTTGAAACATTATGGAATAGTGAAATATTGTATTGTTGTCTTTGAGCACTTGGATTTCCACACAGAGGACATTACATATAATTTCTTCTGGGAATTCTTTATCAGTGGCCTCAAGGATGAAATTCAAGCCCAGTTCATCATGGCTCACCCCCAAACTTGGTTAGAAGAAAGTAAATGTTCCAAGGAGGCACAACAGGCCATCTTGGCCCAGAGTAGAAAACCCACTTTTGTTCCCCGCCCAAAACCCACCACCCCTTCTCCTCATGCCCCTCCTCTCAAGGTCCAAAAATTAGCACGAGCAGAAATGGTTGAACGCCAACTCAAGGGTCTTTGCTACAATTGTGATGATAAATACTTTCCCTAGAACAAGTGTAAGGAACCGAAACTTTTTATGTCCATTTCAGAGGATGTTTCTAATGAAGAGGTTGATGTTTCACCTAAACCAGAGCTACCCAAAACATATGATCCTACGCCACCCTATGATCCTCCTAAAGTTGAACCACTAATTTCAATGAATGCTCTCACTGGTTTTTCTGCTCCCCAAACCCTCAAATAGATTAGTTACATTAAGCACATGAAATTCATCATCCTAGTTGACAGTGGAAACACTCATAATTTCTACGAAGTCAATTTCTATATATGTCATGTCAACAATTTTCAAATCATGATTGTTAATGGTGGTTCCATGAAATGTGGGGGACATTGTGAAAATGTGTGCCTACAAATTGGTCAATATAACCGGAAATATTACATGTTTGTTATTGACATGGGTGGTTGTGACATTGTGCTTAGTGTTTAATGGCTCCACACTCTTGTCCCAATCACCATGGATTTTAAGGAATTAACCATGAAATTTAAACAAGGACGACAACAATATAAATTCCAATGCATTACAACAGGGTCTCTAAAGATCACCAATTCCCATTGCATGGAAAAGTTACTCAAAAAAGGTTATTTTGGCATCATTTCCTAAGTCCATTCCATTCAAGTAGTTGAGACAACCCCGGTACACCCTGACCTTCAAGCGATCTGTTCTTTCCATCCCACTATTTTCCAAACTATTCAGGGTCTTCCCCCCTCCTGTGGAGATCATGACCATTGATTCTAATTTATGAGCGGAACAAAATGAATAACAGATTGAATACAATAACACAAAGATATGGAGAACAAAAACAGATATCCAGTGAACAATAACTTCTATTGAATAAATAAAATAGGTTGAAACTGTAAAACTGCAGAACTGGAAACAACTTGCTCGAATGGTGGTACCTATCTCTAAAAAGAGATGTGGATGTTATCTACATTTTTCTAAGCATAATGATTGCAATGAGGCTCCAAAGGAATTTTTAACATTACTCATGAATGTCAAAACCATAAACATCCAAAAACCTAACCCTAAGAGATGAAACGCCAAAAGTTATGTGGGCCCCAATGGGTAAGTTGGTACCTCAACTCCCCGGGGTTGTAACTTTTGCATACGACCTCTGTTTTAGGCGCGTGATAGCCCATTGGAAAGGTATTTTTGATAACTACACATTATTCCATCAAAATTTGACTATGTCTATAGTTTGACTATGGAAAGCCAAAAAAACATTGTTTAGGGCTCCAAAACAGCTCTGGAAGTACAAAAAGATGTATTGACATGAAAACTTCCAAAATAAGCTAGTTGGTTTAGGTGGGTGGCCACCAATATCCACCTGGAAGTTGTGTAGGGATTCAAACAACCCCATAAGTGTAGAAACCACAATTACAAAGAATTACAGAAGAACGTGTTGAACTAAAAACTGTCAAGATGAGCTAATTGGAATAGGTGGGTGGCCACCAATATCCACCTGGATCAGTCCTCCCCCCTTAGGAAGAAATGGTCTCCATTGAATTGAGTGCCCCCATCAAGTGACAAAATTTATGCTGAATTTGGTCCCGGGTGAGCCACTTGCCTTGGTGCAAGAGCTACCCTACCTTGACAACCTGATAAAGTTGGATCCTTTATTGGCAAGTGCCCTTGACCTATGTGTCCACTATCTGATCATTGGATGCATGTTCCATGTAGTTAGGGTTGAATTGTGTTGGTATCAATTGTTCTATGATCTCTAAGGTGTCCAATAATGGTGGAAAATATGGCCGGAGGAGGTCCACATTGAACACTGGGTGCAAAGCAATCAAGGGGGGAGTGTTGAGCTCAAAAAAATTGTCACGCACAGCCTTGGTGATAATGTAAAGCACATAGCGGAGTTGACAGAGATTCCTATGGGGCCCTGTAAGGCGTTCTTTATGAAAATGTAACTAGACCTTGTCTCCCACATGAAACTTTTGCAGTACCTAGTGTTGATCATGGCGTTGCTTTTACTTAACATTGGCTTTCTGCAAAATCTCATGGACCTATTGGTGGATGTGTTGAATCCGCTCAATGAATCTGATGGCTTTGTCAACCTCAGACTGAACATGATAAGATTATGTCGGTATGGTTGCAAGAGGTAGTGAAACATAAATTGGACCCAAGGCTTGGAATCCCAGCCCCACCTAAAATGTGCTATGGTTGGTGGAGCTATGGAGAGCCATGTTGTAGATGTGTTGAACATAGGGAAGAATATCATCCCATGTACGTAAATGCTTAGAGTTATACATGTGCAGGATGTGCACAATCATCCAATTGATGACCTCTATTTGGCCATCGGTTTGAGGGTGGAAGGCAGTGGATTTAATGAGCTTGGTGTCCAACAGTGACCAGAGACTCGACCAAAATGTGTTGAGTAACATGTTGTCCCAATCAGAGATGATGCTCTTCTTGCGGGTTGTGATAATGGTCATCTTTGAAAACCAATCCACCACCACAAATAAGCAATCATTGCCTTGCTTGGTGGATGGAAGGCCAGACATGTAATCCATTGAGATGGTTTCCCAAGGCCTCTAGGGAGTAGGAAGAGGGGTGTATAAGTCTTTCTTCTTGATGGTTGGCTTGGCAATGGCACATGCAGTGCAAGATATGATATACTTGATGATGTACTGTTGAATGTTTGGCCAATAAAAATGTTTTTGTTGAATGGCCACAGTTTTCTCCACGCCAAAATGTCCTACCACCCGACTGTAGTGAGCCTCCCAAATCATATTTGCATACTCGCTTGCAGGAACAAAGAGGTGGACCAAATGGCATAATAGTCCATATTGAATGTGAAAATCAGTGACATTCATGCATGTACCCAAGAGCTGATAGGTGGTGGTGAAGTCAAGATCTCGGTAATAAATTTGGGGCCACTCAGATGCCTCATGCCCATAGGAATGGAGCATGGTGGTGAGTGCAGCCATGGGAGGTCGATTGAGGCAGTCAACAATACGATTTGTGCTCCCTATCTTATACTTGATGTTGAGATGGAACTACTTTATGTATGTGGACCACTTTTGATGGCAATCATTTGGCAACTTCCCTTGTGTCTGTATGAATTGCAGAGGCTTGTGATCAATTTGGATGATTGTCTCCTTTCCCAGAATGTAATGTTTCCATTGATAGTAGGCTTGCACAATGGAATACATTTCCTTGTCATAGGTGGTGTATTTCATGACGGTATCTGAGAGTGTCTCCCTATGGTATGATATTGGATGATTGTGTTGAGTGAGAATTGCACCTACAGTATAGTCGGATGCATCAGTCTCAATATCAAACGATCATTGCAGATCGGGTAAGGAGAGTACTGGAGATGAGCACAAGTGATGTTTCAGATCATCAAATGCGCATTGTTGTGTCGTCTTCCATGTGAACTTTTCCTTTCCACTTCCCTTGGTCACTTGGTTGAGGGCCCATGCAATATGGGAGAATTCCAACACGAACCATCGATAGAAGTTGGAAAGTCCCAAGAAGCTCTGAATCTCAATTAGTTTGGTTAAGGTTGGCCAATCACGGATGACTTGGATGTTAGTTGAATCCACATGTACCCCATTCTAATCAACAATGTAGCCCAAGTATTGGACCATGTCCATGCCAAAGGATCATTTTTCCAAGTTGTCATAGAGCTTGTGTTGTCGTAGAGTGCTCAAAACCTGTTGAATATGTTGCATGTGCTCCTCCCAAGTTTTGTTGAAGATGAGGATGTCATCCAGATATACCACCAAAAAAGACTTGGTGAAGGGTATCAATACATCATCCATCAACCTCATGAAAGTTGTTGGTGCATTTGTTAATCCAAAGGGCATGACCATCCATTCAAAGAGACCTTATTTAGATTTGAGATTTTCCTTCCATACATCAGTTGGTTCGATGGGAACCTGGTGGTAGCCAGACTTTAAGTCAATATTTTTGAAGAAGTTTTCCCAATTGAGTTGGTTAAGAAGGTCATCAATTCAGGGAATTGGGTACCAGTTCCTAACTTTGATTTTGTTTAATGCTCTGTAATCAATGCAAAGCTGCCAAGTCCCATATTTCTTTTGTACTAGTACAATCAAGCCTCTGCAAGGGGAGAAGTTGGGTATGATGTTCCCCTTTCGAAGAAACTCTTGGATCTTATTCTTGATTTATTCATTATCCATCAACGAGCGACGATAGATTGGTCCATTAGGTAGAGGTGCATTGAGGGTTAGATCAATTGGATGTTTGACGTAGCAATGTGTCAGTACCTGGTGGGTGAGGAGAATATGTCTTTGTACTCTTCCACAATCTCGTCCACTTGCTTCTGCTACAAGGAGAGGCTCTGTGTAGAGGTCATAGATGTGGCGGCGACCTTCTGCTTACTGTGAGCATGGATCACAAACAAGACAAACTTTTCAATCTGTGAAATGACCTTACTTTATTGCTTAACATAGATTAAATAAATAATGGTAGGCAACGCTACCTCTCGTATCCTGTACAATTGTCTACGCAAAGTAATAATAACATTGCAGGGTCTAGATTCATACATAACATGTCGCTTCCATAAATATGGTTGTCCTAAAATAACATGACAAACTCCAAGGGAGAAATATCACACAATACCTCAACTTTGAAGGGCTTGATGACGTAGGGAAAATGACATTGTTGGATGACGCAGAGATCTCTTCCTTAGTGAAGCAAGCCGATGGTGTAGAGTTGAGGGTGTGGTGTCATCCACATGTCTAGCCACTTGACAACCTCTATTGATATCAAGTTCTTCTGACTACCGCTATAAAGAATGAAATGAAACGGAGCCCCCTTTACCCACATCTATGAGTGAAAGAAGTGTTCCCCCTCCTTTGGTTCTTCTGGTTCACTTGGCTAAAATTTGGTGGTAGCGACAGTGGCACTGGGTTCGACATCGATAATATTCTTCCCTCCTTCTGGATTTGATTCAGAGTATGAATATGCCTATGAATCGGAAGCTTATAGCTCGACCACTAGTGACTGCTTGGAGCGACATTATTCGGTGTTGTGCCAAGGGATTTTATGGTATTCACACCACTTTCACATGTCCTTATTTGACTTATCATTACCCTTCTTGGGTTGTGGCTTGGACTGGTTGTCCTTAGAGTGGCCATATTTTCTCTACCCCTTGTTTTTTGGGTTCGGGCCGCCTTTTCCCTGCTTCGACTGTGAGGATTTTGCAGATCCAATCTCTCACCTCTTCTGCTTAAATTTATGCTCGATCTTGACAACATATCTATAAGCCGAACCTAATGATGCAATGTTCAGAAACTCCATTTTTGTTTGAATTTATCTATGCAGATAGTTGCGGTATTTGAGCACCAGATGTCGTTCAAAGTCTTTGATACCCAATTTGGTGCGCAGGGTATGGAAAATATTGGTGAAATATGGTATTGTCTGGTCCCTTTCCTGACGCAGCATGGTCCATCTTGTGTACTAGTCCTTGTAGCTTCCAATAAGGTAATATTGTTCTTTAATGGAATCCCTAAAGGAACCCCATGTGAGGGAGATCGCAAATATTACAGATTCCTTTATGGCTCTTTGCTTAGAGTAAGTATCCCACCAGTACTTAACATGGGGGATGGCCTTGAGGAGTGAAAAAAATTATGGACCGAAAAATACCATTCGAGCAGATTCTGTCATTTATCTATAGCATCCGCATCTATTAATCCTTCAAATAATGGAATATCAAAATTTGCTTGTACCTTAAAGGGGGTTGCATGGACACTTGATGAATATGTCTCTCGTGGGAAGCCACCGAAGGATCTGTGCAAATTTGTCCATCATTTCGTTCCTTTGTTGCACAAGGGATTCCTCGAGCAACAATTTAAAAGGATCTCATGCTCCATCATCTTTCTTCTCGTCCCCCATGAGTTTTTGTTGAGCTCGGCATGACCGATCTTACAAAGGCTCGACTAGTTCAATTCCCAACTTATTGTACCCAGATCTTGTCAAGGACATGCATGGAGAAAAATAAATGAAGAGAAGATTGCTCTGATACCAATGATTCAGATTTATGAGAAGAACAAAATGAATAATAGACTGAATACAATAACACATAGATATGGAGAACAACAACAGATATCCAGTGAACAATTACTTCTATTGAATAAATAAAATAGGCTGAAACTGTAAAACTACAGAACTCGAAACAACTTGCTTGAATGGTGGTAGTTATCCCTGAGAAGAAATGTGGCTACTACACGCATCTATCTTAGAAGAATGATTACAATGAGGCTCCAGAGGCATTTTTAACATTACTCATGAATGCCAAAACCCTAGACATCCAAAAACCTAACCCTAGGAGATGAAACGCCAAAAGTTATGTCGGCCCCGATGGGTAAGTTGGTACCTCACCTTCTCGAAGTCGTAACGTTTGCATACGACCTTCGTTTTATGCACGTGATAGCCCATTGGAAAGGTATTTTCGAGAACTACACATTATGGGACAAAAATATAACCTTTTTTTGTAGTTTGATTGTGGCAAGCAAAAAAGAAACACTATTTAGGGCCCCAAAACAGCTCTAGAAGTACAGAAAGATGTACTGACATGGAAACTTCCAAAATAATCCATTTGTATTAGGTGGGAGGACACCAATATACAACTAGAAGTTATGTAGGGCTTCAGACAACCTCAAAAGTGTAGAACCCACAATTACAAAGAATTATAGAAGAACGGGTTGAACTAAAAAATGTCAAGATGAGCCAGTTGGAATAAGTGGGTGGCCACCAATATACACCTTGATCAACCATTCCATTCCTTTAATCTCGGTAGTATTCCTCCCAATGTTCGCCCTTATTGTCATCCCTTTGCTAAAAAAAAATGAAATTGAGAAAATTGTCCAAGAATTGTTAGAAGCGAGTGTTAGTTGTTCCAATAACATCTCCTATTCTTCCCTTGTTGTCATGGTCCTCAAGGAGGAAGGCACTTGGCACATGTGTCCTTATTTTCATGCCCTTAACAAACTTACCATCAAGGACAATTTTCCCATTCCCGTCATAGATGACCTTCTGGATGAACTCAATGGGGCTCAATACTTTACCAAACTTTACCTACATTTGGGCTACCACAAAATATGTATGAAAGAGGAATACATACCCAAGACTTCATTTCGCACTCATGAGAGCCACTATGATTTCTTGGTCATGCCCTTTGGTCTGTGTAATTTCCCATCAACTTTTCAAAGCCTCAATGTCTTTCGTCCTTTCCTCCATCGCTTTGTGTTAGTTTTCTTTGATGATATTCTCATCTATTGTAAAACCTGGCCATATCATCTCACCCATGTAGATCAAGTTCTCCATCTCGTCTCTAAGAACCAAATTTTCCTCAAACAATCTAAATTCTCTTTTGGTGCCTCTAAATTTGAGTACCTGGGTCATATTGTTGGCAAGGATGGTGTAAAGGTGGATCCCAATAAAATTGAAGCTATGCAGAATTTGTCTCTCCCTAAAACTCTTAAAATTTTGTGTGGTTTCCTGGGTTTAATGGGATATTATCACAAGTTTGATCAAAATTATGGAAAAATTGTGGCTCCTCTCATATCTCTCCTTAAAAAGAATGCTTCTAGTTGAACTCTAGCAACTAACCAGTCCTTTCAAGCCTTGAAAGTAGTTATGTGCACTACTCTTGTATTGTCCCTACCTAACTTCACCAAGGCCTTTGTTCTAGAATGTGATGCATCTAGAATAGGAATCAGGGCAGTCCTCATGCAAGATGGATGACATTTTTCTTTCACCAGCAAACAGTTGTCGAACCGACATCTGGGCCATCGATTTATGAAAAGGAAATGTTAGTTATTTTGTATGCAGTGGGTCTTTGGCGCCCTTATCTATTGGGACAACACTTCCAAATTAAAACAGATCATCAAAGCCTCAAATACTTCCTAGAACAACAAATTTCATCCCTGGAGCAACAAAAATGGGTGACCAAGCTGTTTGGATATGATTATGAGATTGTTTACAAGAAGGGAAAAGAAAATGTGGTGATTGATGCTCTTTCCAGGAAATATGAAGACAAAGGGTATGTATTTTCCCTCTCATTCACTGTATCATACTGGATTCAATTTGTTCGACCAGAATGGTTTCAAGACCCCAAAATTTCTATCCTAATCCAAAAACTTCAACAAGATATACAAGTTGCTCCAGGGTACTCTTGGCACAATGAAGATTTTTGCTATAAAGGTCGTTTGTGTTTAAGAAAATAGTCAATACTTAAACCCAAGGTGCTCTTTGAGTTTCACGCTTCACCTCTAGCATACCATACAGGTTTTACCAAAACTTATGAAAGGGTTAAACGATCTTTCTTCTGGGACGGTATGAAATAGGACATCCGCACCTTTGTGGCCGGCTGTGATACATGTCAATGTAATAATGGAAAGATTACCAAACCTCCTAGTACACTCCAACCACTTCCGCTTCCACCTACTATTTGGACAAATATTTCCATGGATTTCATTTTTGGCTTACCCAAATCAGTCAAAAAGTTAGTCATCATAGTGGTAGTGGATCGTCTTTCCAAATATTCTCATTTTTGTTCTCTTCAACACTCGTTCACCGCATCCACAGTGAATCAAATTTCTATGGATAATATATTCAAACGCCATGGAATTCCTCATTTTATTATTTCTAACCGTGATCCCACTTTTACCAGCAATTTTTGGCAAGAACTATTCAGGCTCCAGGGAACTCAATTGCATCTCATCACAACTTATCATCCCCAGACAAATGGTCAAACTAAAGTGGTCAACAAGTGTTTGGAAACATATTTGAGGTGTTTTTCATCTAACAGACAACATCAGTGGGTTCAATGGTTACCCCTATTTGAATGGTGGTACAACACCTCTTATCATACTGCCACTTGCATGACTCCTTTTGAAGCAATCTACGGACATAAGCCACCATTGGTTCTCCCATACATATCGGGTGTCTCCAAAGTTCAAGAAGTTGACCGCAATCTTACCGTCTATATGAACATTCTCTGTACTCTCAAGGACAATTTGGTAATGGATCAAAATTGCATGAAGCAACAGGCAGATCATGGTCGTTCTGAACGTCAATTTGATGAAGGAGATTAGGTGTTTCTCCACCTCCAACCATAGAAGCAGACTTCACTCAAAGCCCAACATTGTCATAAACTTGCACCAAAATTTTATGGTCCTCATACTACAATCAAATGTGTGGGGCTAGTGGCCTATCAGTTAGCTTTTCCCAGTCACTCTAAGTTACATTATGTTTTCCATGTCTCATGCTTGAAGAAAGTGAATGCACCAAATTCCACACCCAGACCAGCCTACCAAAGTTAGATGAAGAAGGTTCTACTTGGTTGCATCCACAAGCTGTATTGGACCAGAGAGAGCGTCGTCTTCGTCAGCGCATCATCAACGAAGTTTTGTTGCATTGGAAGGATAGTCCACCAAAATATGCCACCTAGTAACTAACTACCATTCTGCAACAATTTCCTCATCTTAAGCCTTGAGGACAAGGATATTTTTAAAGGGGGAGGGAATGTTAGGGACCTAACCCCTCATGTAGATAGAATAATATATTTTCCATGTAATAAAGGTCGACATTAGTTAATAAGGCCTAAATATATAAATTCCATGTAATAAAGGTTGACATTAGTTAGTAAGGCCTTTTTAATAAATGTGAGCAAGTCAATGTAAGAAGACCTAATAGAAGCTTCTACTTCTAGAAATATATTCCTCTATAATGTTCTTTAGATGATAGAATTAGTATAAATAAGAGTAGGAGGCATGAGAAAGCTAGTCTTGAGAATTATTGTAATAGAGCTCAGCTCTGTTGGAGGTTGGCCCCTCGAAGAGGCAAGTGAACATTGCTTTCTTTGAATAAAGGTATTATTTTTAGTGTTGTTCTTCTCATATTTTGTTGTTCCATTGATATTTGTTGAATATTCTTGTTTATGCATATTATATTACATATGGTACCTTACAAGTGGCCACATTGGCTAGATCCCTGGGTTGTGTCCATCTTTGAGGGTTTTAACCATGTAAAAACATCAGTGTATTGATCTTTGATTTGGTTGTGTGAGTGGTTACTGAAGGTGTTCATCATGTCTAGGGATACCCTCTTTTTTCAAACAATTTTGCGGTGTCATATGAGTGTATCAAATATAGAATTTAGAAGATGATTGTCACATAGTAAAACATTGAACTATATTTTGATGGAAAAAACAATTTTACAATTCAAACTCACCACGTGCAGATGGTTATCTACAATTGTCACTTAGTTCAATTATTTGAGTTACATTCTTATCATGAGTTTTGAAGTAAGGAAAGAGCTTCTCTTTAGTTTTAGATCCCAAACCTCTATAGACCTTCAAAATATAATGTTTTCAAGAAACCAATTGTTGAGGCAACATTGCATGCATAGTTCCCTCATTATGTGTCATCCTTATTTTCTCCATCTCTCTTAGTTGTAGCATCCTCACTTATATTTTATACAAGATTTCTATTCTCATGTTCAGTAATCACAACATGCAAAATTTTTATACTTACATCACTTGATCTCATTCCCATGATCTCTAAAGATTTCTTTACATACATCATCAATCATAAACCAATGGGAAAAAACAACATCACCCTTGCCCATGATATTTGGAAGACCATTTACAACACAACATCCAAAACCATTTTTTTATGAGTTGGAAGGATTCATTAAGGTGTGATACATATATTTTGATGTAATAGGCCCTCATTTAGACTAAGTTAATGAATTGATCAACCTGATATAGAGGTGATTCAAATTTAAACTATTGTATTCAATGATAATAGTGTAATACACACAGTGCCTCCGAGTGATGTAACACATTTTCAAATGCACTTTGTGAGTGTTTAACAACATCAAATTTCTTCAACACATTTATGTGCCTATGATTATCTTTACAAGTAAGGATTCATCGAAGGTGAATATTAGAACTATAATTGAAAAATTCATCGAAGGTGAATATTAGAACTATAATTGAAAAAATGCCTTGAAATAACAACTTATCTATAACCCCTAGGACTTAAGTAACTCGATATGTGAACTCATATATATATCGAGTTACTTAAGTCCTAGGGGTTATAGATAAGTTGTTATTTCAAGGCATTTTTTCAATTATAGTTCTAATATTCACCTTCGATGAATCCTTACTTGTAAAGATAATCATAGGCACATAAATGTGTTGAAGAAATTCGATGTTGTTAAACACTGGCAAAGTGCATTTGAAAATGTATATAAATCACTCGCAAAGGCATTTTTTCTGCACGATGATTTAATATGTATATAAATCAATACATATTAAGAATAGTAATTCTTGAATAATTACGTCGAAAGGTGTATATCTATTGATAATGGGCATATTTAATATGTTTTTAGTGCTTAATCAATTTTGTATGGACAAGATTAAATATTGTTGGAATATTCTTAGTCGTCGCAATAAATCAATGGTTGTGATTTCAACCACTAACTTCCTCACTATTATAAAGACATCCGTTTACATGTTTAATATTTTACTTTTACTTAATCATATTTGAAATTTACTATGATAGCTAGCTGATTGCCACCTTTAACGTTGTAACTTGCTAGTAGTTAAAAAAAATACATCTTAAAATATATTGATAAAATCATTATGAAACCTTTGTAACTTTGAATAGATGGATATAAGTCACTTGTTATTGATATTATAGATTAGGCACAACCATCTACGTTTGGGACCTCTTATAATGATGTGCACCTAAATTCACTGGTTGCAGTGAATCGTTTTTAAAAGATAAACTCATGGAAATTTTGGTTTTTGTTTGTCAACAAAGTGATGTTATAGAGTGTTATAAACTCATGGAAACTTTGGTTTTTGTTTGTCAACAAAGTGATGTTATACAGTGTCATTTTAACTTTATCCCCATGAGCTCCTCTCAAAGCTGTGGATGATGTTGACAAAAAGCTCCTTCTGTGACTAGATTTGCAACCCTGAGTCTCCCATGAAATTATTTACCTTCAATCACACATTTCTCAATTCCCTTCAAACCGAATCCTGGTTCGTACAAAAGTTGGCGATGTTAGGGTCATATGGCTCCACGAGTGAACTTTAATAAAGAAGAAGAATAATGTCGGATAACAACACAAATGATTTGAAAGCCCAAAAAAAAAGCTTGAGATATCCGCAATACGTAGTTGATGGAAGTATAAATGCAGGCAATGAATATGATGGAGAAGTCCTAGATATCTGTGGGTTGCTTGCCTTGCAGCCTTAGCTGTTGCCTGGAGTGGGGACGGATTGCTTGCCGGTCTTTCTACGTTTTCTCATCGATCGACCTTGAATGAGTAAATGTGTGATCATGACAGACAGCGACGAATGTCTGCCTGCATGGTTTTCCGAGCCGAGTGGGGGCTCGGATTTAATTCAATTATAAGAACTAATCAGGGATAAATTAGTGTGTACTGGACTGTCATCCTATTGATTCAATGGATGACAGTAGCAAAGACCCAGTTAAGAAGTCCCTGCCCACAATCAGGCATCTTCTCGCTACGTCCATTGATGAGATTGAGAGGAAGAAGCAGTCCAGTCGGCGGCTTATTCGGAGATCCGGGCCTTTCAAATGGCGGAGAGGCCGAACAAAAACTACAGAGGAGAAAGGGTTGAAAACTATGCCCGCCGATCATTTCATGGAGTCTGAGAGCAGTGAAGAAATCGATTTTGATGAATTTTCGGACGCTCTGTCGCACACGCACACGGAAGCATGTAGTCTGGGTATGGTAAGTGAGATAAACAGTGTGGACGACGACGACGGATCCATCCACGCCGACACTCGTAGTTTCATCATGGATCGCTTCCTTCCTGCTGCCAAAGCCATGGCGGCTTCGGAATCATCTGCCCAACGAGCTTGTTTCTTGAGGCCGCCCGAGAAGGAGCGGCGGGCCGGGCTGGGCAGGACTGGTAGCCGGTCGTCTGGGCCTCTGCCACTCCAGTCAAGGCCATACGTGGTCCCGAAACGAAATTCGGCTCCGCCCGACACAGATGAGGAAGAAGATGATGATCGACTGCCCATCAAGATGGCGTGCGGGAGCTTCTTCGCCTGGCATTTGAAGAACGCTTTCGCTCATGTTGTTCATCCTCCACTCTCTGCTAGGAAGAAGAGTACCGACAGGCGCGGTCTGTATGGAGACGATGAAGATGATGACAGCTCCAGCGGGACGGATATTATTGATGAGGTAAAATTGAGTCACTCTTCTCTGCTGCTTATTATCGCATATACTAAGCCCTAATCGCAGATCTACTGAACTTAATCTGTTGGGATCAAAACATTCGAGGTACAAATTTCAATCGTTTTTCGGTTTTCTTCTTTCTGATTTCTATTAAGCCGTTGTCATCACGCATCAAAACAGGTTCTGACCGCCAATCCCATTAGGTTTTTTCTTTTTCTTTTAAATTGTTGAACTTTTTTCTCTATAACACCCGGAAACCACTGCCTGGTTGCCTCGAAGAGCGAAATTCTCCTGCAATGGATGAGCTTTATTTCCATTCGTCGCTGAGACTCGTCTCCAATCCTTTCATTCAGTAGAGTGGGGTCAATTTCAGTATTATCTAGGTATGCATTATCATCTTACACCAGTTTTTCTTCGTTAAATTGTTCTCAGCAACGGATTCAGTCGCCTGTTCCTTCCACTACCACTAAGTGGGTCTACTGTAACTTTGCTTTTCGTCTTGAAATGCATTTACCTTGCTCCAAAAGTTGCTAAACCTTGCTCAAAATCAAAGCATTTCTGCATTTGATAGCTTGTTGATAACTCTAAATAACCTTGCTCAAACTTAAGCATTTCTTGCATTGATAGCTTGTCTATAACTCTAGTAAAATAGGGGAAGAGAGTATTGCATCTGGTTTTATGATTATGTTAATTATCTGAAGATGTAAGTTTCCACAGTTAGACATAATGTTGAGAGTGTTTCTGAATAAGAACTGTGTATTTGGTTTTGAAACTTCCAAGTTTTGAGGGGACACTCCACTCATCATCAAAAATATTTGAGATTTTCTGTTGTCCATGATGTATTCACTCCAAACATTGAACTTTTCAAAACCAAATATACAATTCTTATCCAGAAACACTCTCAGCATTATGTTAATTATCTTTTAACATTCAGTATTTAAAATGTCTTTTGACCAAATATCATCTCTCCCCATTTATGAATCAAAATAATTGAAATTCTTAATTTGCTAATTCAGATCTGAATTCATATATGCTACTTTAGATATAGCAAGCTTCTTCATTAGTGTTTTGTCATTATGTTATAGCAGGTGGGCCAGGGGAGACAAAGTGCTCTACAACGTTGATAACGGAGCTCATGGTTGTGTGGGTGGTCTCTTTTCTCATTTTTTAGAATTACACAAACACAGACACCCTCTGATAAAAATGTTCGAGATGACCCCACACCAGAGTTGCAGAGCACTTTGCTTCTCTCAACTGATCAATTAAATTCCATATATCCTATTAAACGATTCTTTCATATACAGGTCATAATCGTGCCTTTTGTTACTGTATAATTTCTGTGCAGCCATTTGCATCATGCTTGCCCAAAACAACTGTTAGTTCTTTTGTTAAATTGATTAACACTTTTGGTTTTTCACACCCCAAAGAACTTCCACGGAGACAAATTCTCCTGCAATGGATGTTTTATTTCCTTCCAAAGGTGAGTATCATAGTAAACTTACTTTAATATTATTTGGTTATTTTGTTTAGGGTAAATATAACTAGCTTGTTGTGTAACATTCAATGTTGTTACAAGTTTTATATAAACTATTAGATATATTTAAATATATATACTAAGATCATCAAAAAATGTATATACTAATGATAATGATAACAAGATCGAATGCTATGCAGCAAACTGGTTATTACTCTTAATATGTATATATTTTTTGCTTGGAAAAACATTTCCCTAAAAGCAAAAGCTATGAGATGACCTTTTTCAATTATCTTTCTGCTGCTTTAAAAATATAAGTCAGTCTACATCTATCTATATTTAAGAGATTTATCCAGTGATTATTTTATGGATCTAAGGTTATAATAAATCTATGGCAGTTTAAATATAGTATTTTTTTTATCATGTTATGTTAATGGCTGGATCATTCTCCAGCTTAGTTGGGGAGGTCATTCCTCTGTATGTGGCATAACAGTAAAGGAAAGTAATTGTTTTTCCAAGAGAACCAAAGTGCTTTACAGCTTGGGTAGGGAGATCATGATCATGCATATACCTGTGTGGGTAGTGTATCAGTAAGGAAATGAAAAGGAGATCATGCATATCTTGTGTTAGTGTAACAGTAAACAAGTTATATAACTGCATTATTTGATAGTTTTGCTATATTGGTGTATGCTTCCAGAGAGCCATTATAGCAGCAGCAAGAAAAAAGGCATGGGAAGCCAGATACAGAAAAAACAACGGGTTGGCAACTAGCAGCCCTTCTCCTGTTGCCAAGTCAAATGATTTGAGAGATTCTTCTTCTCCCTTAATGGATAGAACATCATACAACATCGATTCTCGTTCTCAATCCCCATTGACAAAGATAGACAGGGAATTATCCTCGCCGTACAGAAACAATCGCCTCATGTCCCCTGATTTTAATCAGCCGGACAAGGGATTCCTGGGCTTTCCTTCAGATCGGCGTCCAAATAACTCCAAAACCAAAGCAGAAGATCCCGGCGTTCAGAACCCGGCGGCGTCCTCGAACGTGAATTCGTTCACCGACTCAAATGAAGTGGAACAGGAGGATTGGTACTCGGGAAACAGCTCTCCTTCGCCGGAGATTTCAGAGAACTCTGATTCAGTAACGATCGAAAAAGGCTCACAGCATGATCATAATATTATTGCTGAAGAAAATGGCGGTCTTCCTGTTGTGAGCGTGCTGCCACCGCCGTTGCCCAAGTCTCCTACAGAGTCATGGCTATGGCGAGCAATGCCTCTAGTCACAGCCTCTAATTCCATGAATTCGCCATTAAATCGAGGACTGGGCAGAGCAATAAAAACGCATCCAGATGAATTGGACGCCAAGTGGGAAGCCATCTGATATATCAACATATCACAGCATGGAAGATTTTTGCAGAAAAATTGAAAAACAAATCGAAGAGTGTGAAGATAATTGAAGCTTGGTCAATCCATGCATCTTCCTGGTCCGTCTGGAATAGACCTATTATATTCTATATGACTCGTCCTCTTGTCCACAGAAAATGTTTATTGTTTTAGCCTCATTGGACTTTGTAACAGGGTAAACGGCCACTTATATTCACCATGTTATTTCCGCACATATTCCAATATCTGATCAGATATATTGACATATGTGCGGAGGTAGAATGATGTATAGGTAGGAGCTGCTGTTTTAGCTGAAGCATTTCAAAATCTGATATTATGTATTTTAAAATATACAAGGATATCTCGGTCTATACAGCTTGAAATGGTATGTATGGATGGTATTTATAAAAAATCATAAATAATTACTTATTATTTTTTTAATGTTCGATATCGTGGATGTTAATTATCATCATTAATAATAATCGCTAACAAAATCTTCTTTAACATTTTGAGTTTATCACTATCATAACCAGATTGCAAAATTCGCATCTAACATTATGCCAATTTAGAACGTGAATAATCATTGCCATGTTATTCCGTTTTGTTTCTGTGTTTTTGGGGGGCGTTTTCATGACATTGAAAAAAAATGGAGAAAATGATTAACCATGATAGGACGTGACGTTGAATTCATAAAGAAGCKATAGATTCGACATCAATTGTTTTTATAGTTCTCACCAGTTTACTTTTAATTTTAAATGAAAATTTTATGGATTTTTTTTATTAAATTTAATAAGCTTAACCATGGTGTTTGATCTATTTTCTCACTTTTATATGATTATATCATTAATTATGATCTCGAATATATCAATAATCAATATAACTGTAAATTATAATCAACAAAATAAATAAATAAAAAATCATTAATTATGATCTCTAATATATYAATAATCAATATAACTGTAAATTATAACTAGCACAGTCACATAATTGTGGYTGATCAACGCCCAAAGGTTGATAAGATGAAAAGAATCTTTAAAAGAATATATTAAATTTTATTATTGATTAACAAATAAATGRTTAAGCTTCATTTATCTACCCCTACTAAACTCCTATTAAATCTGCCCATTTATCTACCCCTACTAAACCCCTACTAAACCCCTAATAAATAAAAATTTAATTATACTAAAAATACTTAACATTTTTTGAATTCGAATTTATTATTTTTTGGGAAGAAATAAAAATATCTAGATATTAATTTTGATTACAAATTTGAAATGATTGAATAGCATAAATGGTGATCATTTAAATATCTTAATATTATTATTAACTAAGTAAGTAGAAACATAATTTAATAATATAACTTATTATAAGAAGTAGATGTACTAGAGAAATATGATTGAATTATTATTAGGTGAAAGATGTAAAGGTCCTATAGAGCTGATGATTAATAAATACAAAAAAAATTGGGATCAAGGAAATACCTTAGCTTGAGGTATGAGACTTTATTTTCATGAATTTCAAAATATAATGTTTTTAAGCAATTAGATATTAAGAAAACATGGTATGTATACAAGATATTTTTTTAACTACAATTAGAAAAAATTTATTGGTATTGTCACTTTTACATATAAATTTCTATTTTCATTTTAAGTAATTGCAATATGCAAATCTTTTTTATTCTTACATCATTTAACTTATTTACATAATTTTATGAGATTTATTTTATTTTTATGGATTAGTTTAAGTTAATTTTTTTCTTTCATGATACTTTAATTTTAATGGAAATCTAAAAAAAACACCTATTAATTAGGAGGAATTATTAGAAATACATTACAACTTATTACATGATGATGTAAAAAGATGAAATATTAACTAGGAGGAATTATTAGAATTATTAGAAATATATCACAATTTACTATATGATGATGTAAAATGATGAAATGTAGGAACTCAAAATATATAACTTTTATTTATAGAAAAAAAATTGCATTCTACTAACATTAATATATTAATTTTCCTTTAAAATATAGTGCATTTGTTAGCTGAAAACATGGGTTTAGTATTTAAATGACAAAGTTTCTTGAAATAAATTTGTAAGGTGTTAGATGATAGTTTTTTTTTGTGCCACTATTTTTCCATATTTTTTAATATTAATTTTATATATTTTTAAAAATAATAAAGTCAATGGAGTTGTGAAATGTCTGAAGATGTTGCAAGCAAGGTATAAATTTGACAAGCACTCCTTGTCTTTAAAAATGCCCTTCAAATGAGGTTTTATTTTTTTGTTTGCCCATCATTTAAATCAAAGCTAAATCACTTAACAAAATGCAATCAAATACCTATTGTATTAAATTACTCCCTTCGAATTATTATGTTTGAAATTGATCACCTTTATGGTGTCATTCTTTCTTTTGTATGTGGAGATGGGGAGATCTCTTTGTTGTGAGAAGACATCACACAAACAAAGGGGCATGGAAGGTTGGACCCAAGAAAAAGATGACCGCCTCATCCCCACATTCAAGGCCATGGCTAAGACCTCAAGTTTCTTGCCTAACCTCTACTTTTTCAATGAATTACTAACTTCTATTAAATAAAAAGAAGATACTATACTATATAATTTTGTTTTATTTCTAGAGTGCAGGGTTCTTGGGATAGTGTAAGACAGAATCAGAGGCACCCATGCTTATTCTTATTATCATGAAGAATTTAAAAAAAAAATAGGAGGTAGCCTTGTAGTCAAACAAATATACAAATACAATTTCCATCCTCATACAAAGACAATTTTCATCCTGATACACTTACAATTTTCAAAAATTCGAACAATAAAAGTGAGCATGACAATGTTCATTGCAATTGAAATTTAATACTAATTTTTTATGAGCCTTAGCTCTCTGGGTAGTTTCATGCAAGTTTTGGGCACTATTATTGAATCCTTGATCTTTTCTTCCCTCTCAACCTTCACTTTTCATCATCAGGATGTGATCCGGTCCAAAGAGTGCTCCTGACTTGTAGCATTTTTCATTAAACTTATAACTCAACATTCAAATTTTGGAAATTGTTACTTATGTCAAAGTTGGCGCGCTCCCAGCATCACCTTTCCAGAGCTTGGAAACCGGTATGAAATCTCCAATTGGCTCTGAACCATTTTGGAAACTTGGGAGTATTTTGGGAACTTCAACATCAAGGAAATGGGAGTTTGGGAAGATCTTTAAATTAAAATTATATTTATAATTTTTGGTATTAATAAGTATCAATTTTCAATATTATTAAATTAAAATGTAAAAAAAATTATTCCATTATTACAAACACATAATTTATTACCAATATTTTTATTATATTTATTCAAAATATCACTATAAAACTAAGACTAAACTACACCTCAATATTTTTTCAAAAATTATTTAAATAAAAAAAACTTAGTAATATTCACTTGATAGTTGTGGATATGAAATTGTTTTAATGCATGTATGTTTTCCTTCAAGCTCAAACAAAACATGAAAGTTGAATAAATCAATACCCTCTCCAAGGCAAGCATTTCAGTAGGTTGTTGTTATAAAGAAACCATATCATTGACTTTTATTGTATTTTCTTATTACAAGAGTAGTACTATTTAGATTTTTTGAATCTAAACAAGAATAATCCTTCAGATTTACAAAGATGTTTGAAGTTTATACATGTAAAGTTTGATTTTAAAAACATGTTAAAATTTTATATATGTATTTTGTTTCTCATTTTATAATAGAACCTCTATGGATATTAAAGTTTCCTATAATTATTAACACAAATTAAATTAATAATTTCAATATTGTAGTTGTTTGAGTCTCCATTGACATTCGATTATATTGAAATAAAATTTAAAATGTATCATTATCTTGAAAAATTGTAATTTAAAATAATTTTTAGATATCCCAACTTGACATTTTCTGCAAATTTGGGGGAAATTTTTACTCCTTGTGAACACTCATGTTCCCACTTTAAGAAAACTATATGTGTGTGTGTGTGTGTGTGTGTGTGTGTGTGTGTGTGTGTGTGTGTGTGTCGGTGATGAATATGTGGAGTATATATAAAAACATGGTTGAAAACAAAGATAAGAAGAGGTGATCCAAATGGATCATTATATAATTTTTCATCTATCTTGGTAGTTTTTGGGTGGAAAAACCAGAGGAATTAGCTTGCAGAGCCCATTTTAGCGGCAAGTCCCAATTTGGATATTTGGGGTATGAGACCTTTCATATCCATTTTGAGGCATCAAATGACACTTTTTAGGGTCAAAAAATTGTGAGCATAGCTCATATTCCCTTAAATTCGTTCTACACATAGAGACATTTCCAATGGTATAAAAATCACCTCAATCATAGCTTGTATGTCGAAGTTATTCCTCTCACAAGTTGACCTACCTTGTTGACCCCCATGGCACTGAGTGGATGCCATGTCATCCTTTATTATTCACACATGTGGGGTTAGTCATGTGGGACTTTCAAGAAGATTCTAGAAGGTACAAAACCTTATCACTAATTGATGGTTAAGCCATGCAAAAACCATAACCCTATACAACTATCACACTATGTTAAATACTAAGTTGTTGAGAGAAGAGGGTTTCCATTCTTTTAGCACTATACTTATTCCATAGTTGAAAAACTAATCTAGGAGTGGGATTTGAGAGAATAATAGAGGAAGTTGATTCTATAGCATCCATTCATTCCACAGTGTCATAGGTGACTCCATAGTGAGTGCTCCTTTCTTTATAATTATTTATCATAACTAAAGAAAAGAGATCATAGCATAGGCCTCACCTTCTAGCTGAGTTTTCTCTCGTATTGGATTTCCCATGATACATCTTGTGTTCATTTGTGTGGATGGTGTATTCATTTTCTTAGTCTTTCATTTCCATATTTCAATTATTTCATTAATTTGAGCAATAAGTGTTGGAAAATTGGTTGTCAATGATGTCAACCCTAGAAGAAGTCCAGAAGCCTCTAGAAGTGATGGGTGTATTTCAATAAGTCTCCAAAGTGGTCCCTTTATGGTGTATATTTAAGCATGGCCCTCACGAGAAGACCCTTTGAAGAAGTATACAAGAATCCCTAGAAGTATGGTTAAGTGGTTAATAAACCTCGGAGGTGTGGTCATGAAGCCTGAAGTTGATTGGAGAAAAAGAGTATGAATGACATCATAACTACATGAAAAACCCTCATAAATGGATATTACTCATCATGATGTTTCCAATGGTAGGTGGTACACCACGTGGTTCCTCGCGGTTGATAAGTTATACCCTCTTAAATATGAAACCCCGAAGTGTGGTTAAAAATCCCCTAAATAGTTGCAAAAAGAAGTTATAAGTCGACCCCAAAATCAGGAAAAGGAGAAAAGTTGTTGCAAACAAGAAGTTACATGTCAACGCAAAGATCAAGTAAAGAAGTTACTTAGAAGGGTATAAATACACATAAAGAACCTCTCATTTGACATCCAAGCAAGTGTGTGTTTTTGGAATGGAGCTAGCATAAGTGGGTCTGCACTTGCGTTAGGAGGATTGGTGATCTCAGAAAARAGAATTTGGCCTAAGAGAAAGGAGGTCGAGGAGAGAGAAGTGTAYGAAGGTGATCGTATCATTTTTATGAGGTTATATGCAGTTTGCAGAAGGGTGAAGCGTGTATATACACAGGTTGCAGACGAACGAATCACATATAAGATATACACGAATTGCAGTGGGGAAATGCGTGAATGTCTCTAGGTTGGAATTCGATGAATCGTGTATCTTTTCTAGAGTTAAAGAATGTGTTGTTCTCTTGATGCTAAAGTTGAGGAAGGTTTGATGGCTTAATATCTTATGCTCTAGGTTTTCACAGAATGAAATGCATGTTTTCTATATGTTTTGAGGCTTGTATCTTGGAGGTTATGGTATATGCTTGAGGCATATCTTGGAGGTTATGGAATATCATTTGAGGCATATCTCGGATGGTTTCGCACATGCTTAAGGAATGTTTTGGCACATGTTTTGAGGTATATCTTGGTACATGCTAGATGCATATCTTGGCACATAGTTTGATTCATATCGTGGTGATTTTGAGCACATTATTTGGAGGATATTCTTGGAAATATTTTCATAAGTTTATGTGGTTGTATTAGTACCAGTGACAGTAATAATGATAGGTTGCTTATATCATTTATATTCAAGGGAGAAATGAAGGGGAAAGGAAAGGGAGTTGTAGCTTCCTTCAGGTTGGAGCCTGTAAACTAGGGGGTTGGAGGTTCCTTTCAATTGGAGTTGGAAAATTTAGGGAGTTTGAGATTCCTTCAGATTGGTGCCCATAAATCAGGGGGTTGGTGCCTCTTTCCAGTTGGTGCTGGAGAATTTTGGAAGTTGGTGTTTCCTATGAATGTAATCTTTTGAAATATTAATAAAGCATTATGTGGTTTTCTCCCATTTGGGTTTCCATGTAAAATTATTGTGTATTGTGTATCTGTGATTATATATTTATGGTATCTTGAATGAAATCATTAGTGAAAAATTGTTGATATATTAAATGCTTACATATTGTGGTTAAAAGTGGTAAAAAGTGTCTAATATTACCCCCCTCTCAGTATTAGTGAATATTCCAACAATTGGTATCAAACCAAGTCCTTCATAAATAGACTAATCACTCGAAGGTAAATCATGGAGTACACTAAGAATCAAACGCCAATGTTTGATGGTCATAATTATTCCTTCTGGAGCAGAAGGATGAAAACGTTTGTGTAGGCACATGGATTTTATGTCTGCAAAGTAGTAGTAGATGGATACACGCCCCCTGCCACTCCCCCAATAGATAGAGATGGAAAGAAACTTTATGAAAACAATTCGAAGACTAAAATTGTTATTTTGAGTGGCCTGGTTGATTCAGTATATGTTAGGGTTATGCATTGTGATTCTACAAAGGATATTTGGGACAAACTTCAAAATGTCCACGAAGGAGATGCTAAAGTCAAAGGGGATAAGCTTCAAACATATAGAGGTCAATTTGAACAATTGAAAATAAAGGAAGATACAAATATTGCAGCTTATTTTCTGTGAGTTGAAGAAATAGTGAACATTATTAAAGGCTTAGGAGAAGAAATTAAAGAACCAATCATTGTTCAAAAAGTACTAAGGTCTCTTCCAATGAGATTTGATCCTAAGATTTTTCTATGTTGAGCATGGATAAGTTACATGGAATACTTATAACTTATGAAATGAGAACTAAGCAGGATAATCCATCCAGGAAGGAAGCATATTTAAAAGCATCCAAGAAGACAAGAAAGAATAAGAAAAATTCAAAGTCAAATTGCAGCTTCAGTGATGATTCAGATGAAGATGAAGAAATGGCCAACTTTGTAAGGAAGTTGAAGAGAGGAACTAGAAAGTACAATGGTAAGTTTCATTTAAAATGTTTTAATTGTGGTAAAATTGGTCATTTTGTTGTTAAATTTCCTTATGCTAAGAATTCTGAAACTGATGAAGAAGCATTTCCCAAGAAAGAAAAGAAATACCAAAAGGGAAACAAAAACGGAAATAAAAGAAAAGTCTTTAAGAAAAGTCTCTACTCAAGAGAATATAGTTCCTCATATGATGAGGATGATGACAGTGATAGTGACTCAAAACGAGTGTTATTTATGGCATTGGAAACTTAACAAAGTGATAAATAACATTTTGAAGAAGAAGGTAAAGTATATCTTCAAGAAGAACTAATCAACGCCTCTAGTGAGATAAAAAGAGAAAGGAAGAAAACCAAGTCGCTCAAGGAAGAATTGATCGAGCTAAAGGAGGGTTCTCAAAATCCCAAAAAAAACTCTAAATAGTTCCAGTAGATGATTATAAATTTAAAGGTCCAGCTAGAAGAAGCCAGAAGGATTGAAGAAACGCACAAAAACCAGGTGGAAGAAAAGCAGAAAATGAAGGAGAGCTTGGAAGCAGAAATAGTCTCACTAAGGAAGGAAATTCAGAAGAAGGACTTGCAACAAAACAACACTAAAATATTGAATGAGATCATCAACATTCAAAGGCCATACCATGACAAGTTTGGACTAGGATACAAACAAATGCATACTAAGAAGGATTCGAGATCCATGATGAGAGAAAAGGAAGAAGAACAAAAGAGTTATGCAGAAGTCATCACGGGTCCCATCAAGAAGGAAGAAGGAAAGTCTTCAAAGGAGAACATTTAAGCAATGGAGAGAATTCAAGAAGAAGATTACAAAAGAATTTCACCATCTAGAAGATCCAAAACACAGAATCAACAACCAGTAATGGAGAGAAATCTAGAAGAATATTAAATAAGAGTTGCACCACTTATAAAATCCCCCTCACTCAGGTACCAAACTATTTTTCTTGGTTTATGTTATTCCTATAACAATTTTTGGCACATGGCTACAAACTGTAGAGCCTATGTTAAGAATAGAAGTAACCATGAAGGCTACTCTAGAAACAATTATCTCAGAAAGCCTCATGAAGTTATAAAAGAAACTATAACAGTTTTGGCTCATTAAATAATGAAGTAGAATGCTACAAATGTAACAATTTTGGACAAATGGCCAAATATTGCAAATTGAATGTTCCTCTAAAGGAACCAAACCAAGATATTAATAGTCATAAGATACGGAGAAGGAAGTAAGATAAACTTAATATTGAAGAATATTCAATTTCTCTTCAAGCTCAAAGTAGAAAAAGTGATTGGTATGTTGACAGTGGTTGTTCAAAACATATGACAAGTGACAAGGATAGGTTTGTGACTCTAAAGAAAGAAAGAGATGGATCAATTTTGTTTGGCAATGATAACTCAACCAAAATTATGGGAAAAGGCACAATCAAGATTGGAAGCAAATATGGCATGGCATAAAATGTATTACTTGTCGAAAATATGAAACATAACCTGCTAAGTGTGAGTCAAATGTGTGACCAATGACACACACTTCTATTCGACTCAAAGAAATGTGAGATAAGGAAAGAAGGATCAGGAAAGTTGGTGGTGACAGCAATGAGAACTCCAAAAAATATATACATATTAAATGAGATCAGAAAGGAAATATGTTCTTTGGGAAAATAAAATGAAAGTTGGATTTGGAACAGAAGAATGGCTCATATGAACTTTGAAAATCTTGTCAAAATCAGTAGAAAGGAAGCARTAAGAGAAATKTTTGAAATTTCAAAGCCAACCAATACTGTGTGCAAGCATTGTTTACATGGAAAACAAACAAGAATTGAGTTCATAGCAAAGGAATACTCTACAACAAAACCATTCAAGATTGTACACACTAATCTATGTGGACCGATGAGAACAAAATGGTTGAATGGAAAATGGTACTTCATGCTACTTATTGATGATTATACAATAATTACCAAAGTCAGTTTTCTCAAGAAAAAATCATAGGCATCCAAATGTTTCAGGATATTCAAAGAGATGGTTGAAAACGAGAATGATTTGAAAATCAAGTTCTTAAGGTTAGATAATGGAGGTGAGTTCACGTCAAAATAAATCATGGACTTTTGTGAATAACATGGAATAAAAATGCAATTCTCAACAGCTAGGACACCTCATCAAAATGGATTCGTTGAAAGGAAGAACATAATTGTACAGGAAATGGATAGAACCATGTTGAAAGATTCCATGTTGGGTGATATTTTTTGGATACAATCAGTACATACAACCATTCATATCGTGAACAAAGGAATCCTTAGAAGTAACAATGCCGAGACTCAATATGAACTGTGGAAGGGAATACCGAAAAACGTCAAGAACTTTGGAGTGTTTGGAAGAAAATGTTACATAAAAAGAGAAGATAACAATATTGAAAAATTTGACTCTCAAGTTTAGAAAGGCATACTAGTTGGTTACTCAAGAAAAAGAAAGGCATACAAATGCTACAACCTAATACTCAACAAAATAGTGGAAAGAATCAATGTGAATATTGATGAAAGAAATGTGTTGAAGACCAGAGAAGAAAGCATAAATTCAAAGAAGTAGGAAGTAGAAGAAGAAGTAAAGGAAGAAGAAGTAAAAGAACCAGAAGAGAAGTAACAAGAAGCAGAGAAAAGAAGAAACATAATACAATCAACAAGATTTCTAGACACCTGCTAAAACACCTAACCGTTGGGTTCAGAAGAATCATTCACTAGAACAAATTATTGGAGATAAAAAAATGCAGGAATAGAAACCAGAGGAAGAAGAAGAGCATGTATACTAGAAAAAAAATTAATACATCTAGCACTATTATCCATAGTTGAACCAATCAGCTTTGAGGAAGGCAACAATGATGAACATTGGATCAAGGCCATGGAAGAATAACTGAATCAAATAAAGAATAATGAGACATAGGAACTGGTTACAAGACCTAAGGACAGAAATGTGATTGGTATAAAATGGATGTTCAGAAACAAACTAAATGAAGATGGACAAGTAACCAGAAAAAAGAAAGGATATTATGTTGGATAGTTGGTTGTTAGTGATGTTAATCCTTGGAGAGTTTTAGATACCCCAGAGTTGTGATCGAGATTGATGGTAATTTAGTTTTCATTGATTTCAACAAGAGTGGTTGATGTCAACAGGTGTGATGATGTCAACAAGAGTGTTTGATGTGAACATGTGTGATGGGTGCATTTAAATAATACTACAAGAAGCCCTAGAGGTGTGGTTATAGAACCCGACATTGATCAAGGAATAAGGACATGAACGACAATGTAAATGCAGGTGTTACCTTCATAGTGGATATTACTCATTATGTAATTTACGGTGATAGGTGGTATGCCATGTAGTTCCTCACGGTTAGGGAGATATTCCCCCATGAAGTTGAAAACCCCGAAGAATGGTTAAGAAGCCTCTAATTGGTTACAAATCAATTAATGAAAGGGTAAAGTGGTTGCAACAAGAAAGTCAAGAATCCCTAAATTTAAAGAAAAAGGTTACTAAGCAAAAGTATAAATACACCTCAAGGAGTCTCTCATAAGGACACACACATTCATTGAATATATATTTTGTGAGAATATTTTGGTCTATTGGCGAATCTGAGGTCAAGTCTGAGGCAGTGGAGAAATTGTAAAGGAGGAGAGAAAGTTTCAGAGCTTTAGAAAGATAAGGTTTTTTTGTAACCCTAATTAAGCAGGCCCTCATGGGTTAGATTGAGGGTGTCATGTGAGGCACCCCCATGGGTTGTCTAGGGCTCATCACCCAAGGCCCCACTAGACAGTCTTAGTCCCGTGAGTACAAGACAGAAGAGGGAAAGGATGCTAGTGACAGGTTGTTGAGGACTGAGGTAAAGCTACATGTCTGTGTATTAGGATCAGAAGCACCAGGTCAATTACATATTTAAAAGGTGTGTTATTATATGTGTTATGAGGTTGCATCTTGGTGATATTGTGGAACATGATTGAGGCATGTCTTTGTGAGTTTTGTTATATGTCTTGAGGCACATTTTGGATGCATGATACATGTTGGTTGAGGTATATTGTTGGTGCATATCTTGGATATATTGGCACATGGTTTGAGATACATATTGGTTACATGTTGATGATGTTATGGTCATGCCTTTGGTATCTTTTTGAGGCATTGGTATATGTTTGAGGCACATCTTTGGTGCATGGTGTGAGGCATGTTCTTGGTACATGTTGAGGTACACATTGGTGATGATATGGTACATTTATTCGTAGCACATCTTAGATGTATAGGTATCTTGGTATCTTGGTTATTTTGGTGACACTTCATTGATGATATCGTATGGTACATAGTGTATGCATGATTGAGGCATATCGTGAGTGATATGGTATATGGTTGATGCATGAGATGGTACAGGTTTGATACATGGTTGATGTACATGGTATAGTATAGGTTGATGTGCATAGTTGATGTATGGTTGGTACATGTTGAGGTACATGGTTGATGCATGGTTGGTATAGATTGATGTACATGGTTGATTGATGCAGGAGCATCGCTCTACCTCAGCATGTGCTAGTAGATTAGCATGAGTGGTGCACATTCAAGGAAGGGAGAGGCATCACCCTCTCATTTTTTTCTTCAAGAATTTAAATCGTGATCAAGAAAATTAATGCTGACAGGTTGGGAAGAGCCAAGTTATGCCTTCGCACAAACTGTAGATGAGGTCGCCATTAAGTGGTTGATGGTAGGAGAGATATACATCCAATTCGGATCAAATTTTCATCATTGTAATCTTCCCATTATTCAGGCGTTTTGAATGGTGATTAGACACCACTAGCTTAGCTTGGAGGGAAGCTCGTCGAGCCCCTCTTGTATAATTGTTTCCAAGAGAGTAGGAATTGTAGATAGAGATAGGGGGGAAATAGAGAGCCAAGACTCAGTTGCAGTTCAGACTCATGTATTGTAATGGACATTCCACCATTAATAGAAAGTAACAGTTTTTCCTATTTATCAATTTTTGTGTAATGGGTATTTGGTCATGAATGTCATTCGCATGCATGCATGTTGTAGATGTATGTTAGAAATCGTTTGCAGGGATAGAATTATAATCTTCTATCTGTGAGTGTGTTGGATTAAGTCTGGTTCTCAAGGCTAAGTGAAAGGAGTGCCACTACTACATATGGGCGGATTATTCCACGAAATTTTTCCACGCTTCCACTAGTTTCATCTTTTTTTT
>SNQJ01S0037529.1:19440-39703 GCA_010110895.2 Picea sitchensis | reverse complement strand
GAGTTACTTAAGTCATAGGGGTTATAGATAAGTTGTTATTTCAAGGCATTTTTTCAATTATAGTTTTAATATTCACCTTCGATGAATCCTTACTTGTAAAGATAATCATAGGCACATAAATGTGTTGAAGAAATTTGATGTTGTTAAACACCGACAAAGTGTATTTGAAAATGTGTTACACCACTCGGAGGCACTGTGTGTATTACACTATTATAATTGAATACAATAGTTTAAATTTGAATCACCTCTATATCAGGTTGATCAATTCATTAACCTAGTCTAAATGAGGGCTTATTACATCAAAATATATGTATCACACCTTAATGAATCCTTGCAACTCATAAAAAAATGGTTTTGGATGTTGTGTTGTAAATGGTCTTCCAAATATCATGGGCAAGGGTGATGTTGTTTTTTCCCATTGGTTTATGATTGATGATGTATGTAAAGAAATCTTTAGAGATCATGGGAATGAGATAAAGTGATGTAAGTATAAAAATTTTGCATGTTGTGATTATTGAACATGAGAATAGAAATCTTGTATAAAATATAAGTGAGGATGCTACAACTAAGAGAGATGGAGAAAATAAGAATGACACGTAATGAGGGAACTATGCATGCAATGTTGCATCAACAATTGGTTTCTTGAAAACATTATATTTTGAAGGTCTATAGAGGTTTGGGATCTAAAACTAAAGACAAGCTCTTTCCTTACTTCAAAACTCAAGATAAGAATGTAACTCAAATAATTGAACTAGGTGACAATTGTAGATAACCATCTGCATGTGGTGAGTTTGAATTGTAAAATTGTTTTTTCCATCAAAATATAGTTCAATGTTTTACTATGTGACAATCATCTTCTAAATTCTATATCCGATACACTCATATGACACCGCAAAATTGTTTGAAAAAAGAGGGTATCCCCAGACATGATGAACACCTTCAGTAACCACTCACACAACCAAATCAAAGATCAATACACTGATGTTTTTACATGGTTAAAACCCTCAAAGATGGTCACAACCCAGGGATCTAGCCAATGTGGCCACTTGTAAGGTACCATATGTAATATAATATGCATAAACAAGAATATTAAGAAAATATCAATGGAACAACAAAATATGAGAAGAACAATACCAAAAATAATACCTTTATTCAAAGAAAGCAATGTTCACTTGCCTCTTTGAGGGGGCAACCTCCAACAGAGCTGAGCTCTATTACAATAATTCTCAAGACAAGCTTTCTCATACCTCCTACTCTTATTTATACTAATTCTATCTTCTAAAGAACATTATAGAGGAATATCTTTCTAGAAGCCGGAGCTTCTATTAGGTCTTCTTACATTGACTTGTTCACATTTATTAAAAAGGCCTTACTAACTAATGTCGACCTTTATTACATGGAATTTATATATTTAGGCCTTATTAGCTAATGTCGACCTTTATTACATGGAAAATATATTATTCTATCTACATGAGGGGTTAGGTCCCTAACATTCCCTTCCCCTTTAAAAAGATCCTTGTCCTCAAGGCTTAAGATGAGGAAATTGCTGCAGAATGGTAGTCAGTTACCAGGTGGCATATTTGGGTGGACTATCCTTCCAATGAAACAAAACTTCATTGATGGTGCACTGACGAAGACGACGCTCTCTCTGGTCCAATACATCTTGTGGATGCAACCAAATAGAACCTTCTTCATCTAACTCTGGTAGGATGTAATGTCCCCACTTTGGGACATCATCATAGGGCAGAGATTTATGATGACCAGAGTAGCCAGATGGATACTATAGCGAATACAGGGGTATTTGAGAGGAATTGTGGGGTCTAGCTTGCATTGATGATCATATTACATCATTATGAGCCATTCCGCACAGGTTGGCTTTGGTTTCGTTGCATTCTGATGATTTCCAGGATTTTGACTATTTTGAGCTATAAGTCAATGGAATTCACTCAAGAGGTCATTTCGGGCACATTACTTGGAGGAACCTCTCATTGTAATAGCTCATTGGAATCGGGAGGAGCAACACTACAGGATGGGATGTCTAGAAGTGACTTTCAGTGGCCAGGGAAGCCACAAGGAGAGATACAGAGCTTTTCAAAGGTAAAAAGGTTAATTAATTAATTAAAGTGATTTAATTAATTAATTAATTATTAATAAAATGAAAGTCACTTTGGAGGGACAAGGTGAGCCAAAAAGTATAATGTCCCCACTTTGGGACATCACTATAGGGCGAGATTTATGATGACCAGAGGTCGTGATGGATACTCATAGCTAATACAGGGTATTTGAGAGGCATTGTGGGTTCCAGCTTAGATTGATCATCATATTACATCATTATGAGCCATTCCATTGTGTTGGCTTTGGCTCTCACACTGGGATGATTTCCGTGATTTGACTATTTTGAGCTATAAGTCAAATGAATTCACTGAAGAGGTCATTTTGCACACATTACTTGGAGGAACCTCCTCATTGTAGCCAGCTCTTTGGAATCGGGAGGAGAAGAACTACAAGATGGGATGTCTAGAAGTGACTCTCAAAGGGCTGTAGCCACAAGGAGAGATACAAAAGAGCTTTCAAAATGGCACCACTACCTCGCGATTTAATTAATTAATTAATTATTAATACAAAATGAAAGTCACTTGGAGGACAAGGTGAGCCAAAAAGTATAAAGGAAAGGCAAGGGCCCTCTTCTCATTCATTCATGCATGTTTATCAGTTTGATATCTGGGTTTAGCTAGTGAGCCCATCTCTTGGGGGTTTTGAGGATTTGACTTAACAAACCCTAGAGGACTCCATTCTGGTGAAAGATTCCCACCACTTGTCCTGGTCTCGGAGATGCCACACTCTCCCACACCATTCTAGTCAGATCTACATCGCTGTGATAAGGTTCTACAAAACCACAGGCACAGGAAGAGGAGGAGGCCGCACCATTAGGGGTTTCCAGCAATGGGGGCGCACCATCCTTGGAGAGAGATTCGCTGTAGGAGATTGGTAGGGTCAAGAGGATTCTATCACTTGGTTTTCATTACAGTGGCCTTGGACATCAAATCTAGTGCTTTATGAGATAGTTCTATGGGTTCGTGAGCATTTCTTGAGCAAGCAGATGAACAAAAAGAAGGAGGGCTGCTTTGAGATCCCATCTAGTCCTGGTTTGAGGGGGTTACACCTCAGATCTGACCCTAATACTTCACCCAGTGACTTGCAGTATCCCGACCTATATTTCCGAGAGCTCAGAGCATTTGGAGGCCTCCCTCCAAGAGGTGGCCTAATTATCTAGGCCAGTCTACCATCTAGTGGGCACACCATTCAAAGGGGATTTCAAATCCACGCAGGTTGAGAGAGGGATCCTTGAGATTCTGCACCCTGGGTTGTTCTTACCATCAATCCGATTCATCAATTTGCATATTTTATTAGGGTGATTGAAAATGAAGTTATTGAGGGTTTCACCTTCTATTGGAGCATGGCATTCTTTCACTGGAGAGTTTGGCATTTAGATTTGTTTGTATTGATATTCATTTATTATTAAGACTTTGGAGGCATATTTTGTATAAGGAAGTACTCTTTAGTAGCAACTCATCTATTGTCTATCTCTCGCCATCCGCTGAGCATTCCGACGATCTCTTCATTATTGTAGCAGTTTCTCATGAATAAAGAAGATTTGGAGATGTTTTTACTTGTCTATCTTATTGCATATGGTTGATGCATGTTCCATGGTTATCTCTTTCTGCTATTTGCTGCATACACATATAAACACATCTAAAAAAAAAAAAAAAAAAAAAAAAAAAAAAAAAAAAAAAAAAAAAAAAAGTTTTAAAAGACACCAAATGCTGGGATGATCCTTGCATAATGGCTTGGGATCATTACATAGGCAAGCCCAGTGAATTTGGTGCATTCATCTTTCAAGCATGAGAGACATGAAAAACAAGACACGTAACTTAGAGTGAATCGGGAAAGCTAAGTGATATGCCACTAGCCCCACACATTTGATTGTAGTATAAGGACCATAAAATTTTGGTGCAAGTTTCTCACACTATTGGGCTTTGAGTGAAGTCTCAGCTGTTTGTATGGTTGGAGGTGGAGAAACACCTAATCTCCTTCATCAAATTGACGTTCAAAACAACCATGATCCACTGCTGCTTCCGCAATTTTGATCCATTACCAAATTGTCCTTGAGAGTATAGAGAATGTTCAAGTAGATTACATTTTATCAACTTCTTGAACTTTGGAGACACCTAATATGTATGGGAGAACCAATGGTGGCTTATGTCCGTAGATTGCTTCAAAGGAGTCATGCAAGTAACGGCATGGTAAGATGTGTTAAAATTCACCATTCAAATAGGGAAAATCATTGAACCCACTGATACAATCATAGATGAAAACACCTCAAATATGTTTCCAAACACCCTGACCATTCTGTTTGACCATCCGTCTGGGATGATAAGCTGTTATGAGATGCAATTGGGTCCTGTAGCTTGAACAATTCTTACAAAAATTGCCGGTAAAAGTGGGATCATTAGAAATAATAGATTAGGGAATTCCATGGAGTTTGAATATATATTATCCATAGAATTTGATCCACTATGGATGCTGTGGTGAATGAGGTTGAAGAGCACAAAATGAGAATATTTGGAAATACAATCAACTACAACCATGATGATTGACTTGACCCATTTGCAAGCCAAAATGTGAAATCCATGGAAATATCACCAAATAGTAGGTGAAGTGAAGGAAGGAGGTACTAGGAGGTTTGAAATTTCGCCATTATTTACTGACATGTATCACAAATGACCACAAAGGTGCGAATGTCCCGTTTCAATCATTCCTGTAAGAAATATCGTTTTTACCCTCTTTCCTATAAGTTTTAAACCTGTATGGTATGCTAGGTGAAGTGTGAAACTCAAAGAGCACCTTGGGTTTAAGTATTGACTATTTTCTTAAACACAAACGACCTTATATGCAAAACTCTTCATTGTTCTAAGAGTACCCTGGAGCAGCTTGTATATCTTGTTGAAGTTTTTGGATTAGAATGGAAATTTTAGGGTCTTGAAACCATTCGGGCCTAACAAATTGAATCCAGTATGATACATTGAATGAGAGGGAAAAGACATACCCTTTGTCTTCATATTTCTAGAAAGAGCATCAATCACCTTTTCACATTTTCTTTTCCCTTGTAAAACAATCTCATAATCATATCCAAACATCTTGGTCACCCATTTTTGTTGTCTGGATGAAATTTGTTGTTCTAGGAAGCACTTGAGGCTTTGATGATCTGTTTTAATTTGGACATGTTGTTCCAATAGATAAGGGCACCACTGCAAGATACAAAAATAACTAACATTTCCTTTTCATAAATCGATGGCCTGAGCAAATGGTCCTATTAAACTGCTTGTTGAGAAAGAAAAGGCCATCCATCTTGCATGAGGACTCACTCGATTCCTATTCTAGATGCATCACATTCCAACAAAGGTCTTTGTGAAGTCGTGACAATACGTGAGTAGTGCACATAACTTCTTTCAAGGTTTGGAAGGATTGATCAGTTGCGATAGTCCAATTGAAAGTATTCTTTTAAGGAGAGTAGTGAGAGTGTAGGGGTGGCACAATTTTTCCATAATTTTGATCAAACTTGTGATAATATCCCATTAAACCCAGGAAACCACAAAATATTTTAAGAGTTTTAGGGAGAGACAAATTCTGCATAGCTTCAATTTTATTATGATCCACCCATACACCATCATTTATGACAATATGACCTGTGTACCAACTCTTTAGAGGCTTTAAAAGAGCATTTAGATTGTTTGAGGAAAATTTGTTCTTAGAGAGATGGAGAACTTGATTCACATGGGTGAGATGATATGTAGTCGTTTTACAATAGATGAGAATATCATCAAAGAAACTAACACAAAGCAATGGAGGAAAGAACTAAAGACATGATATGTATAGGGCTTTGAAAAGTCAATGGGGAATTACACGTAATTCAAAAGGGAAGTACGACCAAGAAATCATAGCGGCTCTCAGAGTGTGAAATGCAATCTTGGGTATGTCTTCCTCTTTCATACATATTTTGTGGTAGCCCAAATGTAGGTAAAGTTTGGTAAAGTATTGAGCCCCATTGAGTTCATCCAGAAGGTCATCTATGACGGGAATGGGAAAATTGTCCTTGATGGTAAGTTTGTTAAGGGCATGAAAATAAGGACACATGTGCCAAGTGCCTTCCTCCTTGAGGACCATGACAACAAGGGAAGAATAGGAGATGTTATTGGAACAACTAACACTCGCTTCTAACAATTCTTGGACAATTTTCTCAATTTCATTTTTTTTTAGCAAAGGGATGACAATAAGGGCGAACATTGGGAGGAATACTACCGAGATTAAAGGAATGGAATGGTTGATCAAGGTGTATATTGGTGGCCACCCACTTATTCCAACTGGCTCATCTTGACATTTTTTAGTTCAACCCGTTCTTCTATAATTCTTTGTAATTGTGGGTTCTACACTTTTGAGGTTGTCTGAAGCCCTACATAACTTCTAGTTGTATATTGGTGTCCTCCCACCTAATACAAATGGATTATTTTGGAAGTTTCCATGTCAGTACATCTTTCTGTACTTCTAGAGCTGTTTTGGGGCCCTAAATAGTGTTTCTTTTTTGCTTGCCACAATCAAACTACAAAAAAAGGTTATATTTTTGTCCCATAATGTGTAGTTCTCGAAAATACCTTTCCAATGGGCTATCACGTGCATAAAACGAAGGTCGTATGCAAACGTTACGACTTCGAGAAGGTGAGGTACCAACTTACCCATCGGGGCCGACATAACTTTTGGCGTTTCATCTCCTAGGGTTAGGTTTTTGGATGTCTAGGGTTTTGGCATTCATGAGTAATGTTAAAAATGCCTCTGGAGCCTCATTGTAATCATTCTTCTAAGATAGATGCGTGTAGTAGCCACATTTCTTCTCAGGGATAACTACCACCATTCAAGCAAGTTGTTTCGAGTTCTGTAGTTTTACAGTTTCAGCCTATTTTATTTATTCAATAGAAGTAATTGTTCACTGGATATCTGTTGTTGTTCTCCATATCTATGTGTTATTGTATTCAGTCTATTATTCATTTTGTTCTTCTCATAAATCTGAATCATTGGTATCAGAGCAATCTTCTCTTCATTTATTTTTCTCCATGCATGTCCTTGACAAGATCTGGGTACAATAAGTTGGGAATTGAACTAGTCGAGCCTTTGTAAGATCGGTCATGCCGAGCTCAACAAAAACTCATGGGGGACGAGAAGAAAGATGATGGAGCATGAGATCCTTTTAAATTGTTGCTCGAGGAATCCCTTGTGCAACAAAGGAACGAAATGATGGACAAATTTGCACAGATCCTTCGGTGGCTTCCCACGAGAGACATATTCATCAAGTGTCCATGCAACCCCCTTTAAGGTACAAGCAAATTTTGATATTCCATTATTTGAAGGATTAATAGATGCGGATGCTATAGATAAATGACAGAATCTGCTCGAATGGTATTTTTCGGTCCATAATTTTTTTCACTCCTCAAGGCCATCCCCCATGTTAAGTACTGGTGGGATACTTACTCTAAGCAAAGAGCCATAAAGGAATCTGTAATATTTGCGATCTCCCTCACATGGGGTTCCTTTAGGGATTCCATTAAAGAACAATATTACCTTATTGGAAGCTACAAGGACTAGTACACAAGATGGACCATGCTGCGTCAGGAAAGGGACCAGACAATACCATATTTCACCAATATTTTCCATACCCTGCGCACCAAATTGGGTATCAAAGACTTTGAACGACATCTGGTGCTCAAATACCGCAACTATCTGCATAGATAAATTCAAACAAAAATGGAGTTTCTGAACATTGCATCATTAGGTTCGGCTTATAGATATGTTGTCAAGATCGAGCATAAATTTAAGCAGAAGAGGTGAGAGATTGGATCTGCAAAATCCTCACAGTCGAAGCAGGGAAAAGGCGGCCCGAACCCAAAAAACAAGGGGTAGAGAAAATATGGCCACTCTAAGGACAACCAGTCCAAGCCACAACCCAAGAAGGGTAATGATAAGTCAAATAAGGACATGTGAAAGTGGTGTGAATACCATAAAATCCCTTGGCACAACACCGAATAATGTCGCTCCAAGCAGTCACTAGTGGTCGAGCTATAAGCTTCCGATTCATAGGCATATTCATACTCTGAATCAAATCCAGAAGGAGGGAAGAATATTATCGATGTCGAACCCAGTGCCACTGTCGCTACCACCAAATTTTAGCCAAGTGAACCAGAAGAACCAAAGGAGGGGGAACACTTCTTTCACTCATAGATGTGGGTAAAGGGGGCTCCGTTTCATTTCATTCTTTATAGCGGTAGTCAGAAGAACTTGATATCAATAGAGGTTGTCAAGTGGCTAGACATGTGGATGACACCACACCCTCAACTCTACACCATCGGCTTGCTTCACTAAGGAAGAGATCTCTGCGTCATCCAACAATGTCATTTTCCCTACGTCATCAAGCCCTTCAAAGTTGAGGTATTGTGTGATATTTCTCCCTTGGAGTTTGTCATGTTATTTTAGGACAACCATATTTATGGAAGCGACATGTTATGTATGAATCTAGACCCTGCAATGTTATTATTACTTTGCGTAGACAATTGTACAGGATACGAGAGGTAGCGTTGCCTACCATTATTTATTTAATCTATGTTAAGCAATAAAGTAAGGTCATTTCACAGATTGAAAAGTTTGTCTTGTTTGTGATCCATGCTCACAGTAAGCAGAAGGTCGCCGCCACATCTATGACCTCTACACAGAGCCTCTCCTTGTAGCAGAAGCAAGTGGACGAGATTGTGGAAGAGTACAAAGACATATTCTCCTCACCCACCAGGTACTGACACATTGCTACGTCAAACATCCAATTGATCTAACCCTCAATGCACCTCTACCTAATGGACCAATCTATCGTCGCTCGTTGATGGATAATGAATAAATCAAGAATAAGATCCAAGAGTTTCTTCGAAAGGGGAACATCATACCCAACTTCTCCCCTTGCAGAGGCTTGATTGTACTAGTACAAAAGAAATATGGGACTTGGCAGCTTTGCATTGATTACAGAGCATTAAACAAAATCAAAGTTAGGAACTGGTACCCAATTCCCTGAATTGATGACCTTCTTAACCAACTCAATTGGGAAAACTTCTTCAAAAATATTGACTTAAAGTCTGGCTACCACCAGGTTCCCATCGAACCAACTGATGTATGGAAGGAAAATCTCAAATCTAAATAAGGTCTCTTTGAATGGATGGTCATGCCCTTTGGATTAACAAATGCACCAACAACTTTCATGAGGTTGATGGATGATGTATTGATACCCTTCACCAAGTCTTTTTTGGTGGTATATCTGGATGACATCCTCATCTTCAACAAAACTTGGGAGGAGCACATGCAACATATTCAACAGGTTTTGAGCACTCTACGACAACACAAGCTCTATGACAACTTGGAAAAATGATCCTTTGGCATGGACATGGTCCAATACTTGGGCTACATTGTTGATTAGAATGGGGTACATGTGGATTCAACTAACATCCAAGTCATCCGTGATTGGCCAACCTTAACCAAACTAATTGAGATTCAGAGCTTCTTGGGACTTTCCAACTTCTATCGATGGTTCGTGTTGGAATTCTCCCATATTGCATGGGCCCTCAACCAAGTGACCAAGGGAAGTGGAAAGGAAAAGTTCACATGGAAGACGACACAACAATGCGCATTTGATGATCTGAAACATCACTTGTGCTCATCTCCAGTACTCTCCTTACCCGATCTGCAATGATCGTTTGATATTGAGACTGATGCATCCGACTATACTGTAGGTGCAATTCTCACTCAACACAATCATCCAATATCATACCATAGGGAGACACTCTCAGATACCGTCATGAAATACACCACCTATGACAAGGAAATGTATTCCATTGTGCAAGCCTACTATCAATGGAAACATTACATTCTGGGAAAGGAGACAATCATCCAAATTGATCACAAGCCTCTGCAATTCATACAGACACAAGGGAAGTTGCCAAATGATTGCCATCAAAAGTGGTCCACATACATAAAGTAGTTCCATCTCAACATCAAGTATAAGATAGGGAGCACAAATCGTATTGTTGACTGCCTCAATCGACCTCCCATGGCTGCACTCACCACCATGCTCCATTCCTATGGGCATGAGGCATCTGAGTGGCCCCAAATTTATTACCGAGATCTTGACTTCACCACCACCTATCAGCTCTTGGGTACATGCATGAATGTCACTGATTTTCACATTCAATATGGACTATTATGCCATTTGGTCCACCTCTTTGTTCCTGCAAGCGAGTATGCAAATATGATTTGGGAGGCTCACTACAGTCGGGTGGTAGGACATTTTGGCGTGGAGAAAACTGTGGCCATTCAACAAAAACATTTTTATTGGCCAAACATTCAACAGTACATCATCAAGTATATCATATCTTGCACTGCATGTGCCATTGCCAAGCCAACCATCAAGAAGAAAGACTTATACACCCCTCTTCCTACTCCCTAGAGGCCTTGGGAAACCATCTCAATGGATTACATGTCTGGCCTTCCATCCACCAAGCAAGGCAATGATTGCTTATTTGTGGTGGTGGATTGGTTTTCAAAGATGACCATTATCACAACCCGCAAGAAGAGCATCATCTCTGATTGGGACAACATGTTACTCAACACATTTTGGTCGAGTCTCTGGTCACTGTTGGACACCAAGCTCATTAAATCCACTGCCTTCCACCCTCAAACCGATGGCCAAATAGAGGTCATCAATTGGATGATTGTGCACATCCTGCACATGTATAACTCTAAGCATTTACGTACATGGGATGATATTCTTCCCTATGTTCAACACATCTACAACATGGCTCTCCATAGCTCCACCAACCATAGCACATTTTAGGTGGGGCTGGGATTCCAAGCCTTGGGTCCAATTTATGTTTCACTACCTCTTGCAACCATACCGACATAATCTTATCATGTTCAGTCTGAGGTTGACAAAGCCATCAGATTCATTGAGCGGATTCAACACATCCACCAATAGGTCCATGAGATTTTGCAGAAAGCCAATGTTAAGTAAAAGCAACGCCATGATCAACACTAGGTACTGCAAAAGTTTCATGTGGGAGACAAGGTCTAGTTACATTTTCATAAAGAACGCCTTACAGGGCCCCATAGGAATCTCTGTCAACTCCGCTATGTGCTTTACATTATCACCAAGGCTGTGCGTGACAATTTTTTTGAGCTCAACACTCCCCCCTTGATTGCTTTGCACCCAGTGTTCAATGTGGACCTCCTCCGGCCATATTTTCCACCATTATTGGACACCTTAGAGATCATAGAACAATTGATACCAACACAATTCAACCCTAACTACATGGAACATGCATCCAATGATCAGATAGTGGACACATAGGTCAAGGGCACTTGCCAATAAAGGATCCAACTTTATCAGGTTGTCAAGGTAGGGTAGCTCTTGCACCAAGGCAAGTGGCTCACCCGGGACCAAATTCAGCATAAATTTTGTCACTTGATGGGGGCACTCAATTCAATGGAGACCATTTCTTCCTAAGGGGGGAGGACTGATCCAGGTGGATATTGGTGGCCACCCACCTATTCCAATTAGCTCATCTTGACAGTTTTTAGTTCAACACGTTCTTCTGTAATTCTTTGTAATTGTGGTTTCTACACTTATGGGGTTGTTTGAATCCCTACACAACTTCCAGGTGGATATTGGTGGCCACCCACCTAAACCAACTAGCTTATTTTGGAAGTTTTCATGTCAATACATCTTTTTGTACTTCCAGAGCTGTTTTGGAGCCCTAAACAATGTTTTTTTGGCTTTCCATAGTCAAACTATAGACATAGTCAAATTTTGATGGAATAATGTGTAGTTATCAAAAATACCTTTCCAATGGGCTATCACGCGCCTAAAACAGAGGTCGTATGCAAAAGTTACAACCCCGGGGAGTTGAGGTACCAACTTACCCATTGGGGCCCACATAACTTTTGGCGTTTCATCTCTTAGGGTTAGGTTTTTGGATGTTTATGGTTTTGACATTCATGAGTAATGTTAAAAATTCCTTTGGAGCCTCATTGCAATCATTATGCTTAGAAAAATGTAGATAACATCCACATCTCTTTTTAGAGATAGGTACCACCATTCGAGCAAGTTGTTTCCAGTTCTGCAGTTTTACAGTTTCAACCTATTTTATTTATTCAATAGAAGTTATTGTTCACTGGATATCTGTTTTTGTTCTCCATATCTTTGTGTTATTGTATTCAATCTGTTATTCATTTTGTTCCGCTCATAAATTAGAATCAATGGTCATGATCTCCACAGGAGGGGGGAAGACCCTGAATAGTTTGGAAAATAGTGGGATGGAAAGAACAGATCGCTTGAAGGTCAGGGTGTACCGGGGTTGTCTCAACTACTTGAATGGAATGGACTTAGGAAATGATGCCAAAATAACCTTTTTTGAGTAACTTTTCCATGCAATGGGAATTGGTGATCTTTAGAGACCCTGTTGTAATGCATTGGAATTTATATTGTTGTCGTCCTTGTTTAAATTTCATGGTTAATTCCTTAAAATCCATGGTGATTGGGACAAGAGTGTGGAGCCATTAAACACTAAGCACAATGTCACAACCACCCATGTCAATAACAAACATGTAATATTTCCGGTTATATTGACCAATTTGTAGGCACACATTTTCACAATGTCCCCCACATTTCATGGAACCACCATTAACAATCATGATTTGAAAATTGTTGACATGACATATATAGAAATTGACTTCGTAGAAATTATGAGTGTTTCCACTGTCAACTAGGATGATGAATTTCATGTGCTTAATGTAACTAATCTATTTGAGGGTTTGGGGAGCAGAAAAACCAGTGAGAGCATTCATTGAAATTAGTGGTTCAACTTTAGGAGGATCATAGGGTGGCGTAGGATCATATGTTTTGGGTAGCTCTGGTTTAGGTGAAACATCAACCTCTTCATTAGAAACATCCTCTGAAATGGACATAAAAAGTTTCGGTTCCTTACACTTGTTCTAGGGAAAGTATTTATCATCACAATTGTAGCAAAGACCCTTGAGTTGGCGTTCAACCATTTCTGCTCGTGCTAATTTTTGGACCTTGAGAGGAGGGGCATGAGGAGAAGGGGTGGTGGGTTTTGGGCGGGGAACAAAAGTGGGTTTTCTACTCTGGGCCAAGATGGCCTGTTGTGCCTCCTTGGAACATTTACTTTCTTCTAACCAAGTTTGGGGGTGAGCCATGATGAACTGGGCTTGAATTTCATCCTTGAGGCCACTGATAAAGAATTCCCAGAAGAAATTATATGTAATGTCCTCTGTGTGGAAATCCAAGTGCTCAAAGACAACAATACAATATTTCACTATTCCATAATGTTTCAACTTGGTCAGACGTCCTAAATGGTGGGTTCAAAGTGTTCATACAGCTCTGCAACAAACTATGACTAAGAGACATACCCTTGGCATGCATTTCGACACCATTGCCTCCATTTCCATCGTTTCGGATCCAAATAGAGAATTCCATAACGAATCTTGGTTAACTCATTAGTGATACCATGTGCGGAGAAATATTGTTCCATCTAAGTAACCTAGGCTTGTGGATCCCAACCATCAAATTTGTTTACCTCGACTCTGGGGAGATGGGGGTCGCGAGGTAGGGAGTTGGAATGAGAGTGTAGAGGATGGATGGAGTTATCAACTTTAGTATAGAGAGGTGGGTCTGAGGAGGAAGGACACTGGAATTTGTTCATGAATTGGTGTAGAGTGGAATGGACTTCAATAATTTGGCTATCGAGTTGTTCTTGGATAAGTTCCATTTTTTCATGAATGGCCGAAATGTCCTTATTTACTTGGGCCTAAATGAAAGTAAGGTTAGTACTTAGTTTTTTATTGCTTTCTTCTTGGCGGGTGGGAGCCATGAGGGTATGAGGGGTGGGTCCATGGAAAAAAAATCATACAAGTGATATATACCACTATGATTAGGGTAGTGATAAGAGACCAATGGGATAAGTGGGGAATAAGGGTGTCGAGAAGGGTATGGGTCCACGGGGTGAAAAAAAGGTAAAAATGGTAGGTATCACAATGATCAGTACGAAAAGAGGAATCCAATGGGATAGGTATAAAATAAGGGTGTGGGAAGGCCGCCAATTTTTTTTTTTTTAATCCTACGAAGTTATACTTTACTCTAAATAATATTGCAGTGTTACAATTCCCAAATTCTTAACAAGAAAAAATGTGTAGTATTTTTGCAACTAGAATGCATGAGGCAAGGTTGCACAACAATAGATCTTGTTTGTTCCTTTTCTATTATGTTTTTGACCCGAGGATTAGGATTTCCAAGGTTCCTACAGACAAGGGTTTACCCTGTGCTATAGCTCTCTGATATACGTTCAGGGTAGAAAAATACCACTCAACCCAATATTTCAGGGCATCAACTAAGGAGGATAGACTATACCCTTAGACGTACTACCAAATTTTTTAGGTACTAGAGAGTATCTTCCTGAGTGTTGTTCTCGGTGAAACTATGGTAGTCAGATGACCGATCGATTGATCTATAATGGGTTTCAAGATACCTAGGCCACTCCGTATACATGTGTTGTCTAATGCGCTACCACTTGAAGGGGTACCAACAGGGGTTACAAGGGTGTCCAACAATGCAAGCTTAAAAACCTCTTTTATTTCCTATGTGTATGCTTCCCTGATCACAAATTTATATGTTGAATAATAGATCATTTTAGTTTAAAGACGTTGGAACACGTCTCTACCCTGAAAAAAATTTGACCCACAATTCCTGCCAAGGAAAGTGCTTTGATACCACTTGTAAGGTACCATATGTAATATAATATGCAGAAACAAGAATATTCAACATATATCAATGGAACAATAAAATATGAGAAGAGAAAAAACATAAATAATACCTTTATTCAAAGAAAACAATGTTCACTTTCCTCTTTAAGGGGGCAACCTTCAACAGAGGAGAGCTCTATTACAATAATTCGCAAGACAAGCTTTCTCATGCCTCTTACTCTTATTTATACTAATTCTATCTTCTAAAGAACATTTGTTGGATGTTTCTCGTGTTGACTCGGGTTCTAATTAGGATTCCAACAAAACCATGCAAACCATCGCCCCTTCTGAAGACCAGAAGGAAACACTGCGCACAAAGTGCACAATGCAGTCTCACCTGAGATGGCTTTATGGGTGACTGTAGGACCCAGATGTCTGCAGTCTTGGAAGGGGGGTTTCTGTGGGAATGTTAGACATTCTTTCTACCTCAAAATATATCAGATCTACTATTCTAACACATCATTATATTCAGATCTATCATTGTGTAATCAATTGCATTCAATTAAGATTCATTATGCAGTAAATATTCAGACTATTTTACTCTGCACTGCATTTCACTATTACCATATTCATTCATTCATTCATCATAACTAATAGTAGAAAGAAATAATACAACCATTCCACATAGAGACACAATTTTACTGTGGTTCACCCCCTCGGGCTACGTCCACAAAGATATGGCTTTCTTTGCTCTTTTATTATTCTTGATCAAAAGTTCATAGCGTTGCGCGCATTACAGTGAGTACAAGTGAGGCTGACAAGATCACATCAAGCTCCATAACTTGTGACCTTACCCTCGGTTACAATGCATATTTCTTTCTAAAAAACGGACTCTAAGATCATCTCAATATTAGCTCCACAACTAGATCGCTCAAGCATTGAAAACAAAAACTAGATCTCCTCAAATCCCACAATACATATTTATACTACAAAAATGGGATAAAATACCCATTACAACAATGACCAAAACCCTAACCCACTAACCCTAGGTAGATTAATTTTTTCCACTTTCTAGCTCCCTGTGTGTGGCTAAAATCAAGTCATTTCCTTCTTTGATCTGCCTCTTTGAATTTCATGCTTTCTCGATGCTGCTTTTCCCTATTTTCCAGCACACACTCCTTTTTTGGTCCATTTTCTAACTACTTCGTTAATTATTGTTCTTTTCCCCAAAATGGACTGCACTAATAGGCCCCCAACACTCACCTGTGGCTTGTCCCAAGCCACTCAAGTAGTGTGTGCCTCCTGCAATGACTTCTCTAGCTCCTGGAACCTTCCTAGATTTCTTCAACTTTAAATTTTTCTTGTGCACTCTTCTTTTCTATAGTCTCCACAGTCTGCACAGTAATAGGCTCCTTCAATAGTTATCCACTCTATAAGCCAACCTGTTCAACCTTACCTTTAGTTGCGTCAATCTCTGTAAGCATTTGCTCCGTGCCTTCTTGCAGTGGTTCCAACTATGCATGCCTTGACTGCTTTTCTGCTTGTATACTCTTCAAATCTACCTGCAAATTTTCCATTTCTTGCGCACTCCTCAATCTGTCTAGGATTGTCATCATTTTCTGTTTTTTCTTTAGTTCCTACAGTGAAATATTTACACCTTCCTCTTTTTGGTATAACTCCTGCTATTTTCCATCCTCCTATAGATCGGTCCATAACTACACACTTTTATTATACAACTCTATTATTTTATGGATGCTTTGTGCAATGCTCTCTGAATGACTTGTAGCTTCCTACTCCCTTTGTGTTCTTACTTCAGGTGGAGTAGTAGGTAAAAGGAGATCCATCAACTCTGCAATGTGGACTCTGTACGTTTCCATCGCTCGTGCTATATTCTCAATCTTACCCTATGTGGTTATACTCTCCCCTTGTGCGTTGTCAACAATAGTTTTGAACACTTCATCCACTTATTGTTCTAATATTTCAGTGCGCTACTTCGCTTCTTCCCTCTCGACCTGCACATGCTTAATTTCCCTCTCCATTGTATTCCTTACTTCATTGGTCAATTGTAAACTTGTCACATCTGCACGGGCCCTCGACTAAATATCATGTGTGACACTTATTTGAAGTTTATACATCGCCTTCGTTGGAACCTTGGGCAGTGCTAAGTCCAAATGATCTATGCATTTCAATGGCTTCTGCATTGTGTCCTCATCCACCTGCAACATTCCCTGAGTTATACAAAAACAATTATTCTCCATGGCTATAATCTATATTGTCTCTTGTTCAGGCATTGTTCTTTCTTGTGAAGTCTGTTGTTTTTGTGTTTGTTATTCCTGCTACGCTATAGTCAGTTGCAATTGTTCTAGTGCATCCTCGACTTCTGTCAATTTCTTGACTATCTCTTCCCTTTCTTCTCAGCATTGTACCACACCTCTGTTGTACAGTCCTGCACTTTCTCTGTGACCAACTCTACATCATATTCTATCATTGTAACTTGTGGAACCTCCTTGTGCACCTTCATCTTCTTGCGTTGGTCTGCTGCCTGCAACACTGTTATTTTTAATGGCAAAGTCTTTGTCTTCATGGTTGTAACTGGTATATCCATCTCTAAATTTGGGAGACTTCCCCCTCCCATTTCCTCTGGAATAGGAACACTAGTATCTTTAACACAATATCTCCTGTAACACAATATCTCAACTGTAACCACTCCTTCTTAGGATCCCTTTTGTCTTGGATCCACATGTTATGTCTGGAAGCCTTAAAACATGATATTCCTTGGTTCTCCCTCACCATTTTTTGTGGTATTCTCCATGTACTATCTATATTTTCCTGCATCTCATCAAACATCATGGCGAACATTTTAGAATTTTCCTTCCTTTTCTTCAAATATGAGGTTGTGCCATAATGTTGTATATTTCGTTTCATGACACTTCCCTAGCATCTGGTAAAATATTCTATATTTCGGTTCTCTATACCCAACCAAGGCTATCAATATAATTAAACATGAGTAATGAAACTCTGATCATAGATCTTGTGAATCCTTTCAATCCTCCAAAAAAAAAATTAATAGGTATGGGCCCCAACAAAGTCGACTCCCCTTCGCGCACTGCGTTGTTGCTCCTATTACTCCTGCAGGGGCTTCCTCCTTGTGACATTTCATCAAAAGTTTACATTCCATCAATTTCATCGTGAACTTCATTGCTGGATCATTTATTTTTCTAATGATCACCCCCCTGGACCGTCTGTCAGTCCCATATTTTATCTTTATCTCATCTTCCAAGGCTTTCTCTTTGGTTTTATAATCCATGTATTGCTCTGGTTTTACGTCGTCTATTGGTAGACCTGTAATTTCTACAATTAAATACACATCTATGGATACATTCCTCTTCATCTATAATATGCCTCCATGTACTAGTGCTAGTAGTTGTTTAACATAAGAATTTACATCTTTTCCTCTCCCAAAATGAGGAATATCTAGCAGGTTCATGATCCTTGTGTTATAAAGTCCTGCAATCCACTACTTCGGCTCCAAAATGGGATCCCTTGATGGAACCTCTCCTTTACTCTCCATGTACATTTGTTGCACAAACTTCCTTGTGTCTTCCACATCATGATGAACATACTTCAATTTGAAAACAGACCCTAACATGTCACCAACTACTTTGACTCCATCAGGTATTTTTGGCATTAACATTGTTAACTCCTTATGTTTGTTTGTTTTACTTGGTGCGAAACGTTTTTCCCTAGTCCTCTTATGTCCTGCTGATGGCCTTGCCAATTCTACCTAGTTCTCTTCCTCATCTTCTTTTGTTTCTGAATCTTGCTGGTTTGTAATACCTTCTACCTGTACCTGTTCCTCTGACTATTGCGCTGACTCTGCTACATGGTGTTGTACTTCATCCGACTCTGTTATTTCATCATCTTTCTCAATTGGATGTATCTGTGGTTTTTCTATACCTAATCCAACTAATTGTGTGAGGTTCTTCTCTATTCTAGGGTTTAGTGTTTCAACCCGCATATCAACATGCATTTCCTCTGTCATCGGAACCTATTGTTCTACCATAATCATGGGACTAATCGGTTCGATGAATGGAGATGGAATTGCATCCACATCCACTACTCATTCTTGATGAATGTTTTCCCCTTCGACTAGTGTATCCTATGGAGACCTTTCGGCATTGTGTGTTTTCCTTGAAATTTGACTGGGAACTCCAAACTTTGGTGGTGCCATTTTGCTAAATCATGAAAGGGTTGCTCTAAATCTTCATTGAACACCTCAGAGGCACCTTCTCACTCTAAATTTTCATCCTTAGCTCTCTTTTTAAAAAATTTGCAATGAATCTTCTTGTTCATTTTTCCTACTTTTATAGTCATGCCATAAATGCTCTGCCGTGTTGTACTTTTCCCAACCACCTCTTTTTCCTTTTTCCGGTTGCTTTTTGTTTCGATGTATTTCTTTTTCTGCCTGGTCACCGTTCTCTAGGGTGTAGTGTATTCATGTTCATTCATACCACTTATTGTCTTCTTCTGATCCAAATGGATGTCGGTGGCCTCTCACCTATTCCAACCGACTCATTTTGGAAATTTTCCAGTTTGGTAGTTTTCTCCCTAGTTTTTAGGACCTTGACTTGTGAGGTCGTTTTGAGGCCCTAAACAACATTTTTTAGGGCTCTCCACAGTCAAAATGAACTTTTACAGATAGTAATAAAATGTGTAGTCCTCAGATAGACCTTTCCAACCGGCTATCGTGCACCTAAAATGAAGATCGTATGCAAAAGTTACGACCTATAGTAGCACCAACTCTACAGTAGCACCAACTCTACGCCAACTTGGAAAAATGCTCCTTTGGCATGGACATGGTTCATTACCTGGGCTACATCATTGATCAACATGGCGTACATGTGGATCTAGCCAAAATCCAAGTCATCCATGACTGGCCAACCCCAACCACACTCACTGAGCTTCAAAGCTTCTTGGGCCTTGCTAATTTCTACTGCAGGTTCATGTTGGTATTCTCCCATATTGCATGGGCCCTCAACCAAGTAACCAAAGGTGGTGGTAAGGCGTAATTTGTGTGGGGTCGGTCCCAAAAAAAAGCGTTCAATGATTTGAAGCAATGCTTGTGCTCAGCCCCAGAACGTTCACTAATGGACTTGCAAAAACCATTTGAGATCGAGACAAATGCTTTAGACTATGTTGTGGGAGTTGTTCTCACTCAGCATGGCCACCCCGTGGCCTATCATAGTGAGACACTATCAGATGTTGTCCGTAAGTACCCTACTTATGACAAACACATGTACTCAATTGTGCAATCTTACTACCAGTGGAGACATTACATTCTTGTGAAGGAGACAGTCATCCAAAA
>SNQJ01S0037528.1:36614-51892 GCA_010110895.2 Picea sitchensis | reverse complement strand
TAATCCAAGAATTGGTATCAGAGCAGGTTCATTTAGAAATCAGTTTAACCATTGAAAGGTAGATCATGGAGAGAAACAACATGTATAAAAATGGAATACCACAATTTAATGGACAAAAGTATGCATTTTGGAGTAGAAGGATGAAAATATATATATAGGCATGGGGATTTTAAATTTGGCAATCAGTTGTAGATGGATACAAAGAACCAACAGTTTTGTCGATAAATGAAAAAATAATGAAACTGGAGCAAAATAATTCCAAAGCCACAAATGCACTTCTGAATGGTCTTTTTGAATCGGCATATACCAAAGTTATACATTGTAAATCTGCTAAAGAGATTTGGGACAAGCTCCAAAATATTTATGAAGGATATTCAAAAGTCAAAGCAGTAAAGCTTCAAACTTACAGAGGTCAGTTTGAACAACTAAGGATGAAGGAAGATGAGAATATTGCAGCTTACTTCTTACGAGTCGATGAAACAGTAAATGCAATCATAGAATTGGGAGAAGAAATTAAAGAATCTATAATTGTTCAAAAGGTACTAAGATCTCTTCCTATGAGATTTGATCATAAGATATCATCACTAGAATAAAGAGAAAATATAGACTCAATAAGCATGGATGAACTACATGGAATCTTCACAACATATAAAATGAGAACTGAACAGGAAAATCCAGATATAAAAGAAGAAACTTTCAAAGCATCCAAAAGGCCAAAGAAAAAGGGAAAGAAAAAAGAAAAAGAACATAGCACAACAGTGACATCTCAGAAGATGATGAATAAATGACCAATTTTGTCAGAAAATTGAATAAGGGAACCAACGATAGATATAAAGGTAAGTTTCCATTGATTTGTTTTAATTGTGATTTTATTGGTCATTTTGCTAACAAATGTTCTCATAAGAAAAATAAGAGGAATGATGAAGATTACTCAAATAGAAAACAAACATACAAAGGCAAACAAACCACAAATAAATCTTTCAAGAAAAGCTTATGCACCAAAGAAGACATATCCTCATCAGATGAAGATGAAGTCAGTGACAGTGAGACATAAAGAGTTATATTCATGGAAGTAGAAGACTCTAACAAAGACGACACTGAAGAATAATATGAAGAGGCCGAAGAATAATATGAATAGGCATAAGTTGACTACCGATAATAATTGTTGTGTGCCATAGAAGTTATAATAAGAGGTAAGAAGAAAAACAAGAAGCTACAAGCAGAACTAGAAAAGAACACTCAGAAACTAGAACAAATGATCACAAATTTGAAGGTTCAAATAGAAGAATATAAAAGAATTGAAGAAGATCTCAAAGAACAACTAGAAGAAAGAGATAGTATCACTGGAAATTTGGAAGCAGAGATTGTCACATTAAGAAAGGATCTTCAAAAGAAAAATATGCAAAACAACTCAAAAGTCTTGGATGACATTATCAGTAGTCAAAATCCTCATCATGACAAGTCCGGGCTTGGATAAGATCATACAGAAAAGGGATCAAGATCCACAAAAATAGAAAAAGAAACATATCCAAAAAGCTATGCAGAAACAATCAAAGGGGATAGGAAGATCTACAAGGAATATTACAAGGACACTCCTCCACTGAGAAGATTCAGATTTCAGAATCAACAACCGACAAATAGGCTTCAGGAAGAAGAAGGATTCAAAAGAGAAACTCCTTTCAGAAGATCTTCAATTCCCAGGTATCAAACTATATTTTTTGGTTTATGTTATGCATGTAATAATTTTGGACATAAAACTATGAATTGCAGAGCTAACAGTAGGAACATAAACAAATTTGAAATTCATACACAAAAGGTTTATCCAAGAAGGCCTAGTGAAACACATAGAAGAAGTTACAACAGGTTTGAATCATTGAGCACTGAAGTGGAATGCTACAAGTGTAACAACTTTGGACACATGGCCAAATATTGCATAATGACAATTCCTCCTAGAGAACCACAACAAAACAACAACAGTCACATACAAGAACCTTGGAAGAGAACATGGATAAGAAAGAAGAATCAATATAGCAATGAAGAATCCACACCCTCTCTACAACATAAGAAGAAGAAACGTGGTTGGTATGTTGACAGTGGATGTTCAAAACACATGATAGGTGATAAAGACAGGTTTCATACATTAACAAAGGAAAGAGATGGATGATTCTCCTTCGGAAATGATGATTCAACTAAATTATTGGGAAAGGAACAATCAGAATTGGAAACAAAAATATCAAGGAAAAAAATGTTCTAATAGTAGAAGATATGAAACATAATATTCTAAGTGTGAGTCAAATGTGTGACCAAGGTTATAAAGTTACTTTCGATTCAAAAAAGTGTGAGATAAGAAAAGAAGGTTCATGAAAATTGATTGCAACAGCTGGAAGAACTTCAAGCAACATATATGTACTAAGTGAAATTGGAAATGAAAAGTGTTGTATAGGAAAGGAAGATGAAAGTTGGCTATGGCACAGAAGAATGGATCACATACACTTTGTTAACCTTGTTTAAATCAAAAGAATATTTAGTAAGAAGACCACTGTAAATTGTGCATACTGATCTAGTTGGACCAACTGCAATAAAGAGTTAAAAAGGTGATAAATACTTTATGTTATTTGTTGATGAATATACAAGAATGACTGCAGTTTTCTTTCACTGGAATAAGTCAGAAGCTTTTGAAAACTTCAAAGTATACAAGGAATTGGTTGAAAATGAAATGGATTCAAAAATCAAATGTTTGAGATATTATAATGGAGGAGAGTTCACTTCAAAGGAATTTATGGACTACTGAAGTAGGCATGGAATAAAAAAGAAATTCTTCGTTGCTAGGACACCTCAACAGAATGGAGTTATTGAAAGAAACAACATGACAATATAGGAAATGTCTCAAACAATGTTAATGGATTACAAATTGATAGATATCTTTTGGACACATGCAGTGCATACAATAGTTCACATTCAAAATAGAGTAATGCTGAGAAACAACAATGAAAACACTCCCTAGGAGCTATGGAAAGGAAGACCAAAAAATGTGAAGAACTTAAGAGTATTTGGAAACAAATGCTACATCAAAAGAGAAGATGGCAGAATGAGGAATTTTGACTCTCGTGTGGACAAAGGAGTAGTTGTTGGTTACTCAAGTACAAGTAAAGCATACAAGTGTTATAATCTGAGGTTGAACAAATTTATGGAAAGCATCAATGTAACAATTATTGAAACAGGTGGACAAGAATTAAAGGAAGAAGAAAATGAATCAATGGAACAACTTTATGAAGAAGAAGCAGAAGGGGAATATGAAGAGGATCAGGTAGAAGTAGAAGAGAAAGTTCAACAAGTGCCTTCAAATACACCTAGAAAATGAGTACAAAAGAATCATCCTTCAGATCAGATTATCAGAAACAAATAAATAGAAGTTGAGATTAGAAGAAGAATCCATTCACTAGAACAAATGCACCTAGCACTCTCATCTACGATTGAACAAAACAATTTTGAAGAGGCCGGCAAGGATGAATTTTGGAATAAGGCCATGGATGAAGAATTTGATCAAATAGAGAAGAATGAAACTTGGGAAATGGTTCCAAGACCAAAGAATAAGAATGTGATTGGCACAAAGTGGGTATTCATAAATAAATTAAATGAAGATGGACATGTTACAAGGAACAAAACTAGATTGGTATGTAAAGCATACGCACAGGTTGAAGGAATCACATTTGAAGAGACATTTTCTCCATTTACTAGAATGGAAGGAATATGATTTCTCCTAGCTTATGCATGCTACAAGAATATTAAAGTGTATCAGATGGACGTGAAATCAACTTTTCTAAACAAGGAAATTGAAGAATAATTCTACATTGAACAACCAGAAGGATTTAAGTTCTCAGAGAATTTAAATTATGTGTGTAAATTGAATAAGGCGTTGTATGGTCTAAAACAGGCTCCTAGAGCATGGTACTCTAGACTGAATACATATTTACAACATGTAGGGTTCAGAAAAGAAAGTGCAGACAACAACCTCTACATCAAGGTAACTCAAGATAATATTTTATTAATTAAATTTTATGTTGATGATATTATTTTTGGAAGTGTTAGTACTAGAAGTCACCTTCAGATTGCATGGAAGGAAAGCCTAGTACCCATCAGGTTATAAGTGAATGTAATAGAGTTTTTTAAAGGGTCAAATGGAAAAGACTTGAAATGATAATGCTCTAACTTAGAAACAGGGCTAGTAATGCACCAACGATCAAGGTATTGGCTAACTTCAATCATTAGTTTGGAAGAAAATATGAATAGAGGGAAGACTTGAATGAGAGGAATGTAAGGGCTATTGTAAACATCAGGTCTGCAAAATCCTAAGGAAGAAATTTTCTAATCACAAGATCTTCTTAAAATCAGAGACTAAGGAAGCTAAATAAACATCATGATAATATAATGATCAAACATTCATCATAAAATCACCACAATAATTCATGTGAATCATTCACAGTATGAACATTTAGCATGAGAAGCAAATAGATTGAAAAAGAAGCTGATTTCTAGTAGTAAAAAAGGCTTAAGTCCATAACATAGCCAGATTACTGTCACTTCATCAAAATAATATAGTATAAGGGAGCCTTGCTCAACCATCCAAACCTACTAAAGTAATTGATCTATCTATTTATAACAAGAAAGGGAGGCAATAGTTGGAGGTACGAGCTGGCATGTTTCCCTTGAAAATCTCTAAACATTTATTTGTTCTAACAACTAGAATGACAGCCTATGCTATAAAACAGGGAAATGTTGGTGACTAATCCAATCATGCTTCTAAATTCTTTGATCCTCTTTTGTTGCTCAACTCCTATTTTTCCATGTGTCCCTTTGGAGACTGTAGTTTTCTTCAAAATGCAAGTTGCTATTTTTGTAACTTTTTCCATTATCAACTTATCCAAAAGGCTGTTGGCCTAGTCCTCGTAGATTCCTGGTGTTTGTTGGAAATTTCCTTTCGTAGCAACTCTGGGTAGTGCACCATAAAATGAAATAAGGAGAGAAGGAAACACTTGTAGGTAGCGCCACAGTGTTACATATATGTGCCAACATTGGTCCTCTGTTGAAATATTAGGTAGAACCTGTGTGTTGCACCTGTAAAATATTTGGTAGTGCCCCTGTGTGTTGCGACTGTGTGTTAAAATGCTCCCTGCCAAATATTACATAGCACCTATGGGTAGCGCAGTTGTGTTGCACCCGTATACCAATTCTCTGCTCTCTGGAATATTACGCAAAACCACTTACGCTGCATCTGCATACAGGTTTGGGTAGCAATGCCAAAAACTCAGGGCCTTTTAATCTTGAACATGTGCAGAGAATATTGTGTCCTTCCATGATGACATAACCATTTTACTTAGGTGCCTTGACTATACCATAAGTAGTGCTTTTACCACTAAGTGAATCTAGCACTTAGAAAAAACTTAAAATCCATATATCTAAATGCCTAGAAGCCTGTATAGATGGAAAAGATAGTGTTTTCATATTAGTTAACCCTCCAAAAAAAGTGCAATCCCCGAAAATGGAGCTTACTCCTTACCAATTATTTTGTCATCTTAACACTTAGCCTCACACTGTTTCTGGTAGAAAGAGTATCTTCAATTGAATCAGCATACTTCTTCTTCTTAACACTGGCAGATTTCTTCAATGTAGTTGTGCTCTCCTTATCTGATGGTTTGTCATCTTCAATGGAAGCCTCAACCAACACCTGTAAATTCCTTTGGGATACCTCTTCTTGGAAATGATTTAGTTCTTCCTTTAGCTTCCCGTTCTGAGCCTGGAAGCCTCTATTCTGCCTATAGAGGTTCTAGAGATGTCTATGAAGGGGTTGATCCCTCCATGCTGCAAATCTTGCCAAGTCAAGGGTATGACTGTAGCCATCCATAATCTCTGTTATCTTGGCTCTGTCATACATGGCTTCCTTTTTAAATTTAGCCACTTATTTTCTTGACTCCTTAAGTTGTTTGATAAGTCTCTTGAAGGTCTGACCACTAGGGGGAGTCGAGACATGCACAGTCTCAACAAGATTCTTCTCGTCCTCTTCTTCCATCTGTATAGGAATTTTCTTGTGTGTTTCATAAGCCTTATCAAAACCCTTTCCTTTATGCTTCTTCTCTTGCACATCAACTTCTCCTTTGTTCTTCACAGGCTCTTCAAAATATTTCAAAAAGACTTCATATTTCCTCTCCAAAGGTATTTTGGTACCTTTACCCATCTTCCTCTGAATAGGGGTTTCTAATTTCTCCTCCATAGAATTTTCAATGCTTCTCCTCCACGTAGGTGGGGGTAAGAAATCTCTATGTGGAGAAGGACAAATTACCTCCTCAGCTTCCATGACCTTCTCACTGATTCCTGAAACAGGGGCTCTGGCCTTTCTCTTCTTGTTGATACTTGCTTTAGTACTGGTGGATTATGAAGGAACTGCAATCTTTGATTGGGGAGTAGTTGTTGGGTCCAGCTTGAAGTGAGAAGTAACCAAAAAATTCTCCCATGAAATCTCTTTCTTTCCCAATTCTTTAGAGACTAACATTCCGATCAATCCAGAGTGGAAAAGGATAGAATCTACATCCTTAGATTTGGCTTGCACCCTATCTGACATTTTACCTATAATTATCAACAGGTAATAAGGAAAATTCATCTCAATATTACCAGTAAAATGTAAAAACAACCTTATGTGGTAATGATACAAGGTGTTAAATCTCCCTTCACAAGTAAAATATCTCTGTATGATTTTCAAAATTCTATCAAACTGCTCAATCAATCGATTCCTTGGCATACTCTTAGACAACTCATTGGCTTGATATTCAAGCTTGAAGAGATCGTTAACAAAGGGTGAACTCAAAACCATGGCCTTGAACCACTTTTCACCTGAAATGGGAATCCCTGTTGTAGATGAGATGGAGGTTTCAGTTACCTCAAATTCCAAATCTGGTTTGCTTACCTTAAAAAATTAATGCAAACTATTTTTCTACCTCTGGATGGCCTCTCCCCTGCCATGGGCTCTATGTCAAAAAGGCGCATGTCCACAGGTTTTGTCCTAACTATATTGCCACCTTTGTGTGGTTTCTTCGGCTGAGGGGTCTCCATGATTCAAAATGAGGGTTCTTGAGAGGATTAAGGGATGATAATGACCAGAAAGATTCAATTCAGGTTTCAAATGTACAAAGATGGCCCTTAAAATTGGTAGTGCTTAGAAAGCCAAGCTTGACTATGGGAAATAGACATTTAGACTTGTACATGATTTTTAGAGCGTAGACTGTGAAGGGGTAATACCGAATGGCTCTTTGTATAAGATGAAAGGGAGAAAGGACAATAGAGAGGGTTTGATCAGTGCCTCTGGGTAGTGCAACACATACACAGAGGATAAGTTGTTATAGGCTTGGCACTTCAATGGTTAAAGAAAATGACAGTAATCAGACATGGAAATGGGCAAAGACGTTTACAGGTATGAAAATATGGCTTCCTTACTACAATACAGGCTTAACAAACCTGAAAACTTGAGCACAAATTTCCCGTGAAAATTAATATGCAAAGGAGGTTGCATAGGATACATGTAAATTTGACACCTGTTGAGATCTTCAGCGCAATCTTAGGATGAAATTGAGGAAAAATCGACCTTGGAATATCTCACAGCATCAGATTTAATTGACATGCGGTTGCCTGATCGAAACTGGCAAACTTACATAGCGCAACACTATTTAACTTTTCAAAATTTAGAAACTGTTACCAAGGATCATAAATGCAAGATCTTTTGAAGCCACTTTAACTGACTTTTGGCACTGAAAACAAGGGACATGGTCTTAGTCATGGAAATCATTACTTGGAGTGGATGGATGATAAACATGACAAGTGCTACGAAACTGCATGATGAGTAGGTAGCACTTTCAAATCAAAAAATGATTGGACAGGTAAGCGAGTACACCGAGTCATTCTTACTAGGTCATGAGTGAAGAGGAAAAGGAGTCACATCAATTTAGCAATGGGAGGAGTCGATTTAGGGACAAGTCATGATGGGGACCAAAAATGAGTCATGAGATAAAGAGGTTCTAGAACGATAAACCAAATTGAGGACCAAACAAGAACTATGACTCAAAACTTTAATCTTCTAAGATGAACCTAACATTAAACTTTAAGAGGATGAGACTCAAAAAATTAAAATCTAATGATTTAAAAAGTATTAATCAAACTAAAGACCCAAGGAAACTTAGTGTGATAACATTGGCTCCACAGGGGATGGAATGCCCCCTGCAGGATGCCAAGAATGAGTATATTTAGTGCCTTATCCTAGGCTTATGGGGTCAGTTATTAGAACAAAATAAAAAAGAAAATGATATTTGCAATGACATGAAGAACCATTCAAGGCTCAAGAAAAGTAATTTTTTCAAGAAATGCCCATTTACAGGGCCACCAAACACTTCTTCATTCTCCATATTCTACAACTTGAAAGTGTTATTAGAGAATACCTCAGAGATTTTGAAAGGACTGGTCCATAAAGCTTCAAATTTACCGTGCTTGCCTTTGTCTTGCCTCGGTGCATCCCACTTGAGCACTAGATTGCCCAATTGAAAATCCTCTTTGTTCAACTTCTTGTTGAATGCCTGCTTGATCTTTAGTTGATGATCATAAGATTTATTTACAAGCTACTCTCAGGTCTGTTGCACTTCAACCAGCTGTTGAATCCTCCTGATCATATCATCTGGCTCCCCTTGATAATCTTGGAAGAATTTTTCCACAGGTAAGGTAAGATGAATAGGGGAAATGGCCTCAACTCCATACACTAGCTGGAAAGGAGAAATACTCAAGGCCCTCTTTGTTCTCACTCTGTCAGCCCACAAAGAAAACTTGAGTTTTGAATCCCATGTTTTTTTTATTATCTTCCAACAACTTTTTAATTTCTTTCTCCATGAAAGGCAACAACATAGGATTGATTTGCCTCAACTTTTGCCTGAAAGGTTTGGTGTTTTCTTTTAATGGGATCTTGTTATCTATTATTCTTTTTTCATAAGTTCTGAGATCTTCATAAGTCCAAGCAAATACATCAACGAATTCTTTCAACAACTTAGTGTATTTTTCCCTCTGCTTTTATGATAGGTTGCTTGACAGTTTGACGTATTTTGGATGCTTTTCAGTGCCCATGTTGCACTAAGTGATATCAGCATCATCAGTGGATACCTTCCCTTTCAAAGCCACATAATTCCCATCAAATAATATTTCCAAAGGAACTAGTCCCTTTGGTATATGATTGCTAGGCAAATGCACAATATGATGATTAGAAATTTTATTGAGGAAAACATTAGCATGAGGAGTGATTTCTAGATCATGATCCTGATCAATGTGCAATGCAAAAAATTCATCAACAGTCTCAAGAAAATTTTCTAGTTCTAAATCATCTTTGAACACCTTCCAATATTTTACATTGTCTGGTATAGAAGGCCTGTATTTGACTTCTACATCATACTTGATTTTTGGTGGTATGGGAATTCTGAAGTTGCTTGCTGATAAAACCAAAGAATCAGCCACAATATTCTCTTCTCTACGAATGAATGATATATTAAAAGCAGAGAAAAATCTGTCCATTAAATCCCATACTTCATTTATGTAAGATCTAAGCCTAGGATGCTTTGTTTGATAAAGATTTTTAATCTGATGGACTATCAATTCAACATCCCCAAATACTGCCAACTCTTTTATCCCCGCGTTTTTTTCTTCCTTCAAACCCAAGGCAAGAGCCTCATACTCTGTCACATTATTAGTAGTCTCAAATTCTAGTTTATATGACAAAGATATAGTTTCTTGAGTTGGTGAGACAAATATCACCCCAGCACCAACACCTTCATTGGGAGAGGCTCCATCAAAGAAAATATTCCAGACATAAGTAGTTAGAGGAGGCTCTTCAGAAAAGTTAATGGAATTTTTTATGATTTCTAAAGGGGCTTCCAGGGCATCGGTGAGCTGCAAAATACTAGATCCCAGATCTGTATCAAAAGAAAAAATAGGGTGATTGGTGGGATTTGCTTCATCACTAATGATGTAAGCCAATTGGGATTCCCTATAAAGTCTTCTATGCTCTCCCCCAAAAATAGGAATAGTAGCATAAGAGAGGTCCATCTACAAGTTTCCCCCAAGTCTTTTTATCTAGGATCTTGATAAAAGCATACCAAACTTGGGGGGAACATCAACAACTATGATATCCATAAGTATACTCTTTATGGGAAGCTAAAATAAGGTCACCACCATATCCTTAATGAATCCAAGACATTTGAATTTTCTAGAGTCAAAAGAATATAAATCATGATGGGCCTTTGTGACTTCTAACCCAAGTTCATCCATAACAGATTTAGGCATAAGATTGCGGGATGCCCCTAAATCCATGAGACAATTGTGTAGCACCTTATCGTGTATATTCAGTGAATTATAAAAAGGTGGGGATGAGTCATCTATGTATTCTATCAAAGGACCTAAAATCACTGTTGGTTTTTCATCTTGCATATTTATGGAATCAGTGGCATTTGGAGATGATTTTGGTTGTAACATTTTGGATAAATATTTTTTAAAATCCTCATTTTTATCAATTCCAAAAAAGCTATAGGGATCTTTATTTTCTAGATCTCATTCTCAAAATTGAAGGAAGGTTAAGGCTTCAAGATATCTTTGGTTTCAGGAGGAGGATCTCTGATAAGAACTTGTGGGTTTTGAGAGTCTTTTCCCTTGCTTCTCACTGTCACAACCTTGGTAGGATCTTCTTTTTTAATAGGCTGATTAGGGGCTTCCATTTTTTATGCATTCTTCTTAGATCTCAAATTATATCTACCAGGATTCTCCTTTTCTTTCTCCCCCTTTGTTAACTCATTAATTTGAATATCCATTAAATATTTCTCATAAGAGCATTGAGTCAAGTGTGGGGATGGGGAAGTATCACCTAAACAGTGAATCTCATGATCAACTTCAACCTCCTCTTCTTCTTCATCCGCCACTAAACTATTTTTCAATGGAGCTTGTACCCTCTGACCATCTCTCTCTCTATTTTTGGGAATGATTTGGGGAGCATTGTTGGGTCTTCTGAAATTACCTCTGTTTTCAGTGTTTTGAGCATTTCTATATGGTTGTCTTCCTTTTGATTTTAATTTCTCAATTTTAGTGGAGAGAGATTTTACTAATTTGGTCAAATCATCTACTTGAGAATGGAAAACAAAGGAATCATAAGTTGAAGCTTTAGCTTTGTTTTTTCTCCTATCCCTATCAGATTTTTCCCTGAGTTTATCTGATGCCACTATGTTGGATTCTACCTCTAAGGAAACATCTTGCATATGAACCAAAGAAGGTGACCTTATTTCTCTCAAAAGGAGGCAAAATTTGGAATCAAAATCATTGGCACAAGTGATTTTTGCGATGGTTTCAGTGGGTTTGATCTCATCAGGGATTTTCTTGTACATTTTGTTAAATCTTTTAGAAAAGTCAGAGACAGACTCCCCTTCTTTCCTTTTCAAAGATCCAAATTCAGTGATGTAGTACAAAAAATTCTTTTTGTCACCTCAGTGCCTCAAGAAGGCTTCATCCAATGCCTCAATACCAGTAATGGATCCAAGGGCCAGACCTCTAAACCACTTCCTAGCCTCACCAAACAGGATTTGGATGAAAACCCTCATCCAAACATATTCATTTTCAATATTTTGGTTATCTACATAGCTATAGAAGCCAATAAGATGTTCCTCATCTATTACATCTTCTTCTCTCGTAAACTTAGGCATGCATTTCAAATAATCTCCAGGGGGAAGAACATTTAGTGGCTGAGGTAAAAGTAGAGGAGCATATCTTGCAGCCACTATGGCATCCATCCTATTAGCAGGGGGGTTAACAACTGCCATTTGATTTTGGATTCTTGGTGAAAAAGAAGGAGAAGGAGACTTGACTGTATGTATAGTAGGAGAGGAAGGAACAAATGAAGGGGGGGGTTCAATTTTCACAATAGGAGGATGAGTTTTTGAAAAGGATGGTAAAGTATGGGAGGGAGATGAAGTTCCTACTTCTTTGGGAGAAAAAGTTTTAACAGAAAGAGGTGTAGCAAAACCTAAAGTAGGCAAATATTCAAAACTATCAAGACTGAAACACTTCTCAATATTAGGGGAAGAAAATATATCAATGTTTTCCTCTTTCAATTCAGTCTCAAAGGAAGAGTATTAAACATGAAACACTTCAAAATCAAGCTTTTTAGATACTTCAGCAAAAGATAAAGGAAGCTTACTTGATAAAACAGTTGGATTATCAAGAGTAGAATCAGGCAATTGACCAGAAGCACTTGTAGTAGCAGCAGAAAAACGTTTTTGGGAAGATTTTCCCTTCTTGATTATCTTCTCTGGGTCAGCCTTAGGTGATTCCAAAGGTAGCTATGAATTTGATATCATATATTTTACTTTAGGTGCTAGAGCTAAAACAATGGAGTCGCCAGGTGTAGTCTGCAATCTTCGAAGCACTGAGTTCTAATGCACCTTTTAGAACTAGAATATTGTGTCGTTTTAATCCTAGGGAAAAGTATTTAAAATGTTCCATGACAATGGAGCCAAGAATGTTAGCACTAGAAGTCACCTTCATATTGCATGGAAGGCAAGCCTAGTACCCATCAGGTTATAAGTGAATGTAATAGTGTTTTTTAAAGGGTAAAATGGAAAAGACTCGAAATGATAATGCTCTAACTCAGAAACAGGGCTAGCAATGCACCAACGATCAAGGTCTTGGATAACTTCAATCAGTAGTTTGGGAGTAAATATGAATAGAGGTAAGAATTGAATGAGAGGAATGTAAGGGCTACTGTAAACATCAGGTCTGCAAAAGCCTAAGGAAGAAAGTTTCTAATCACAAGATCTTCTTGAAATAAAAGACTAAGTAAGATAAATAAACATCATGACAATATAATGATCAAACATTCATCATAACATCACCAAAATAATTCATGTGAATCATTCACAGTATGAACATTGAGTATGAGAAGAAAATAGGATGAAAAATAAGTTGATTTCTATTAGTCAAAAAGTATTAAGTCCAGAACATAGCCAGCTTACTATCACTTCATCAAGATATTACAATATAAGGGACCCTTGCTCAACCATCCGAACCTACTAAAGAAATTGATCTATCTATTTATAACAAGAAATGGAGGCAACAGTTGGAGGTACGAGCTGGCCTGTTTCCCTTGAAAATCTCTAAACATTTATTTGTTCTAACAACTAGAATAACAACCTATGTTATAAAACAGGGAAATGTTGGTGACTAATCCAATCATACTTCTAACTTCTTTGATCCTCTTTTGCTTCTCATCTCCTATTTTTCCATGTGTCCCTTTGGATCCTATAGTTGTCTTCAAAATGCCAGCTGCTACCTCTGTAACTTTCTCCATTATCAAATTATCCAAAAGGATGTTGGCCTAGTCCTCCTAGATTCCTGGTGTTTGCTGGAAATTTCCTTTGGTATCAACTCTGGGTAGCGCACCATAAAATAGAATAAGGAGAGAAGACAACGCCTGTAGGTAGCACCACGGTGCTGCATATATGCACCAACACTGGTCCTATGTTGAAATATTAGGTAGCACCTGTGTGTTGCACCTGTAAAATATTTAGTAGAGCCATTAGGTAGCACCCTTGTGTGTTGCAACTGTGTGTTAAAATGATCCTTGCCAAATATTACATAGAACCTGTGGGTAGCGCTGTTGTGTTGCACCCATATACCAATTCTGCGCTCTGTAGAATATTATGCAGCGCTTTTATGCAACACCACTTACGTTGCATTTGCATACAGGTTTGGGTAGCAATGCCAAAATGCAACACCTTTGAATCTTGAACATGTGTAGAGAAGATTGTGTCCTTCCATGATGACAAATCCATTTTACTTAGGTGCCTTGACTATACCATAGGTTGTGCTTTTACCACTAAGTGAAGCTAGCACTTAGAAAAAACACAAAATCCATATAGTTAAACACCTAGAAGCCTGTATAGATGGAAAAGATAGTATTTTCATATTAGTTAACCCTCCCAAAAAGGAACAATCCCCAAAAATGGTGCTTAACCCTTACCAACTATTTTGTCATCTTGACACATAGCCTCACACTCTTTCTGGTAGAAAGAGTATATTCAATTGACTCAACAAACTTCTTCTTCTTAGCACTGACAGGATTCTTCAATGTATTTGTGCTCTCCTTAGCTATTGGTTTTTCATATTCAATGGTAGCCTCAGCCAACACCTGTAAATTCCTTTGGGATACCTCATCTTGGAAATGCTTCAGTTCTTCCTTTAGCTTCCTGTTCTAAGCCTAGAAGCCTTTTTTCTGCCTGTAGAGGTTCTGGAGATGTCTATGAAGGGATTGAGCCCTCCTTGCTGCAAATATTGCCAATTCAAGGGTATGACTGTAGCCATTCATTAGATCTATCATCTTGGCTCTGTCATACATGGATTCCTTTTTCAATTTAGCCAATTCTTTTCTTGACTCCTTAAGTTGTCTAATAAGTCTCTTGAAGGTCTGACCACCAGGGGGAGTCAAGACATGCTCAGTCTCACCAGGCTTCTTCTCGTCCTCTTCTTCCATCAGTATAGGACTTTTCTTGTGTGTTTCATCAGCCTTCTCAAAACCCTTTCCTTTGTGCTTCTTCTCTTGCACAACAACTTCTCCTTTGTTCTTCACAGGATCTTCAAAATATTTCAAAAATAATTCATGTTTCCTCTCCAAAGGTATTTTGGTACCTTTACCCATCTTCCTTTGAATAGGGGTTTCTGATTTCTCCTCCACAGACTTTTCAATGATTTTTCCTTTCTCCTTATGCATAGGGGTTTCTGGTAAAGACTACTCTTTGAAAACCTCCTTAGGAATTGATGACCTAGTGAAAGTTCTTTTACCCTTGATTTCGACTGCTGGAGGAGAAGAGGGAAAGAAGAGCTTATTCCCTCTCTTATATGTCAACTTGGTAGAGGAAGGAACTTCTTCTAACCCTGGTGGAGGTGGGGGTAAGAAATCTCTATGTAGAGAAGGAAAAATTTCCTCCTCATCTTCCATCACCTGCTTGATGATTCTTGAAATAGGGGCTCTTCCCTTTCTCTTCTTGCTAATACCTACTTTAGTACTGGTGGATGCTGAAGTAACTACAATCTATGATTGGGGAGTAGGTGTTGGGTCCATCTTGAAGTGAGAAGTAACCACAAAATTCTCCCATGAAATCTCTTTCTTTCCCAACTCTTCAGAGACTAACATTCTGATCAATCCAGAGTGGAAAAGGATA
>SNQJ01S0037528.1:0-36564 GCA_010110895.2 Picea sitchensis | reverse complement strand
GAGTTTTTGAAAAGGATGGTAAGGTCTGGGAGGGAGATGAAGTTCCTACTTATTTGGTAGAAAATTTTTTAACAGAAAGAGGTGTAGAAAAAGCTAAAGTAGGAAAATCTTCAAAATTATCAAGACTGGAACACTTCTCAATATCAGGGGAATAAAATATATCAATGTTTTCCTCTTTCAATTCAGTCTCAAAGGAAGAGTATTCAACACAAAACTCTTCAAAATCAAGCTTTTAGATACTTCAGCAGAAGATAAAGGAAGCTTACTTGACAAAACAATTGGAGTATTAAGAGTAGAATCAGGAAACTGACCAGAAGCACTTGTAGCAGTAGTAGAAAAACGTTTTTGGGAAGCTTTTGCCTTCTTGATTATCTTCTCTGGGTCAGCGTTAGGTGGTACCAAAGGTAACTGTGAATTTGATATCATATGTTTTCCTTTAGGTGCTAGAGCTAAAACAATGGAGTCACCAGGTGTAGTTTGCAATCTTCGAAGCACTGAGTTCTAATGCACCTTTTAGAACTAGAATACTGTGTCGTTTTAATCCTAGGGAAAAGTATTTAAAATGTTCCCCAGAAATGGAGCCAAGAATGTTAGCACTAGAAGTCACCTTCAGATTGCATGGAAGGAAATCCTAGTACCCATCATGTTATAAGTGAATGTAATAGTGTTTTTTAAAGGGTCAAATGAAAAATACTTGAAATGATAATTCTGTAACTCAGAAATAGGGCTAGCAATGCACCAACGATCAAGGTATTGGCTAACTTCAATTAGTAGTTTGGGAGTAAATATGAATAGAGTTAAGAATTGAATGAGAGGAATGTAAGGGATACTGTAAACATTAGGTCTGCAGAAGCCTAAGGAAGAAAGTTTCTAATCACAAGATCTTCTTGAAATCAGAGACTAAGTAAGCTAAATAAACATCATGACAATATAATGATCAAACATTCATCATAACATCGCCAAAATAATTCATGTGAATCATTCACAGTATGAAATTTTAGCATGAGAAGAAAATAGGCTGAAAAATAAGTTGATTTCTATTAGTCAAAAAGTATTAAGTCCAAAACATAGCCAGATTACTATCACTTCATCAAAATATTACAGTATAAGGGAGACTTGCTCAACCATCCGAACCTACTAAAGAAATTGATCTATCTATTTATAACAAGAAATGGAGGCAACAGTTGGAGGTACAAGCTGGCCTGTTTCCCTTGAAAATCTCTAAACATTTATTTGTTCTAACAACTAGAATAACAACCTATGCTATAAAACAGGGAAATGTTGGTGACTAATCTAGTCATACTTCTAACTTTTTTGATCCTCTATTTCTTCTCAGCTCCTGTTTTTCCATGTGTCCCTTTGGATCCTGTAGTTGTCTTCAAAATTCCAGTTTCTACTTCTGTAACTTTCTCCATTACCAAATTATCCAAAAAGATGTTGGCCTAGTCCTCCTAGATTCTTGGTGTTTGCTGGAAATTTCCTTTGGTAGCAACTCTGGGTAGCTCACCATAAAATAGAATAAGGAGAGAAGACAGCGCCGGTAGGTAGCACCATGGTGCTGCATATATGTGCCAACACTGGTCCTCTGTTGAAATAATAGGTAGCGCCTGTGTGTTGCACCTGTAAAATATTTGGTAGAGCCATTAGGTAGCACCCCTATGTGTTGTGACTGTGTGTTAAAATGATCTCTACCAAATATTACATAGCGCCTATGGGTAGCACTACTGTGTTGCACTCGTATACCAATTCTACGCTTTGTAGAATATTACGCAGCGCCACTTACGCTGCGTCTGCATACAGGTTTGGGTAGCAATGCCAAAATGCAACGCCTTTGAATATTGAACATGTGTAGAGAATATTGTGTCCTTCCATGATGACAAAACCATTTTACTTAGGTGCCTTGACTATGCCATAGGTAGTGCTTTTACCACTGAGTGAAGCTATCACTTAGAAAAAACTCAAAATCCATATAGCTAAATGCCTAGAAGCCTATAGATGGAAAAGATAGTATTTTCATATTAGTTAACCCTCCCAAAAAGGAACAATCCCCAAAAATGGTGCTTACCCCTTACAAACTATTTTTTCATCTTGACACTTAGCCTCACACTCTTTATGGTAGAAAGAGTATATTCAATTTACTCAGCAGACTTCTTCTTCTTAGCACTGGCAGGATTATTCAATGTAGTTGTGCTCTCCTTAGCTGTTGGTTTTTAATCTTGAATGGCAGCCTCAACCAACACCTGTAAATTCCTTTGGGCTACCTCATCTTGGAAATGCTTCAGTTCTGCCTTTAGCTTCCTGTTCTGAGCCTGGAAGCCTCTGTTATGCCTGTAGAGGTTCTGGAGCTGTCTATGAAGGGATTGAGCCCTCCTTGCTACAAATATTTCCAAGTCAAGGGTATTATTGTAGCCATCCATAAGCTCTGTCATCTTGTCTCTGTTAGACATGGCTTCCTTTTTCAATTTAGCCACTTCTTTTCTTGACTCCTTAAGTTGTCTGATAAGTCTCTTGAAGGTCTGACCACCAGGGGGAGTTGAGACATGCAAAGTCTCAATAGGATTATTCTAGTCCTCTTCTTCCATCTGTATAGGAATTTTCTTGTGTGTTTCATTAGCCTTCTAAAAACCCTTTCCTTTATGCTTCTTCTCTTGCACAACAAATTCTCCTTTGTTCTTCACAGGATCTTCAAAATATTTCACAAAGACTTCATCTTTCCTCTCCAAAGGTCTTTTGGTACCTTTACCCATCTTCCTCTGAATATGGGTTTCTGATTTATCCTCGACAGACTTTTCAATGCTTTTTCCTTTCTCCTTATGCATAAGGGTTTCTGGTAAAGACTTCTCTTTGAAAACCTCCTTAGGAATTGATGACCTAGTGAAAGGTATTTTACCCTTGATTTCAACTGCTGGAGGAGAAGAGGGAAAGAGGAGATTCTTCCCTCTTTTGGATGTCAACTTGGTAGAGGAAGGAAATTCTTCTAACCCTGGTGGAGGTGGGGGTAAGAAATCTCTATGTGGAGAAGGAAAAAATTCCTCCTCAACTTCCATCACCTACTTGATGATTCCTGAAATAGGGGCTCTACCCTTTCTCTTCTTGCTGATACCTACTTTAGTACTGGTGGATGTTTAAGGAACTACAATCTATGATTGGGGAGTAGGTGTTGGGTCCAGCTTCAAGTGAGAAGTAACCACAAAATTCTCCCATGAAATGTCTTTCTTTCCCAACTCTTCAGAGACTAACATTTTGATCAATCTAGAGTGGAAAAGGATGGAATCCACATCGTTAGATTTGGCTTGCACCCTATCTGACATTTTACCTATACATATCAACAGTTAATAAGTAAAATTCATCTCAATCTTACCAGTAAAATGTAACAACAACCTTATGTGGTAATGATACAAGGTGTTAAATCTCCCTTCACAAGTAAAATATCTCTGTATGATTTTAAAAATTCTATCAAACTGCTCGATCAGTTGATTCCTTGGCATACTCTTAGACAACTCATTAGCTCAATATTCAAGCTTGAAGAGATCTTTAACAAAGGGTGAACTCAAAACCATGGCCTTGAACCACTTTTCACCTGAAATGGGAATCCCTATTGCAGATGAGATGGAGGTTTCAGTTACCTGAAATTCCAAATCCCCAACTCTGGTTTTCTTGCTGTCAAAATTTAATTCAATCTATTTGTCTACCTCTGGATGGCCTCTCTGCATGTTCTGGCAGAAAGAGAGGCATCCTGCTCTTTGAAATATCTCCCTTTCCATGGGCTCTGTGTCAAAAAGGTGCATGTCCACAGGTTCTGTCCTAACTATCTTGCCACCTTTGTGTGATTTCTTTTACTGAGGGGTCTCCATGAGTCAAAATGAGGGATCTTCAGAGGATTAAGGGATTCTAATGACCAGAAAGCTTTAATTCAGGTTTCAAATGCACAAATATGGCCCTTAAAATTGCCAGTGCTTAGAAAGATGATCTTGACTATGGGAAATAGACCTTTAGACTTGTATAGGATTTTTAGAGCATAGACTATGAAGGGGTAATCCAAAATGGCTCTTTGTATAGGATGAAAGGGAGCAAGGAAAACATAGAGGGTTTGAGCACTGCCTCTAGGTAGCGCAATGCATACATAGAGGATAAGCTATTACAGGCCTGCGACTTCAATGGTTAAAGAAAATGACAGTAATCAGACCATGTACACAGGAAAGGACATTTATAGGTATGCAAATATCGCTTCCTTGCTTCCCTTCAGGCTTAACAAACCGAAAACCTGAGCACAAATTTCCTGTGAAAATTAATATGCAAAAGAGGTTGCACAGGATACCTGTAAAGTCAACACCTGTTGAGATATTCAGTGTGATCTTAGGATGAAATTGAGGAAACTTCAGCCCTGGAATCTCTCACAGCATCAGATTTAATTGACATGCGGTCACCTGATCGGTACTAGAAAACTTAAGCAGTGCAACACTGTTGAACTTTTCAAAATTTAGAAACCGTTACCAAGGATCATAAATGCAAGATCTTTTGAAGCCACTTTAATCGAATTTTGGCACTGAAAACAAGGGAAATGATCTCATTCGTGGAAATCATGACTTGGAGTGGATGGATGATAAATGTGACAGGTGCTACGGAATTTCCTGATGTGTAGGTAGCACTTCCAAATCAAAAAATGATTGGATAGGTAAGCGAGCAGAACGAGTCATGCTTACTAGGTCATGAGTGAAGAGGAAAATGAGTCACATCAGTTTAGCAATGGGAGGAGTCGATTTAGGGACAAGTCATGATGGGGACCAAAAATGAGTCATGAGATAAAGAGGTTCTAGAACCATAAACCAAATTGAGGACCAAACAAGAACTATGACTCAAAACTTTAATCTTCTAAGATGAACCTAACATCAAACTTTAAGAGGATGAGACTCAAAAAATTAAAATCTAAGGCTTAAAAAAGTATTGATCAAACTAAAGACCCAAGGAAACTTAGTGTGATAACAGGAAGTACTGATGATAGGTTAAGCCAAAAATTTTCAAAGGATATGCATAATGAATTTGAAATTTCATTACTTGGATAACTATCCTTCTTTCTAGGTCTTCATATACATCAAAGAAACCAAGGGATTTTTATTTCTCAAACTAAGTATATCAGAGAAATGCTAAAGAGGTCTGGAATGGAAGATTACAAACTAGTTACCACTCCTATGAAAACCAGTTGCAAGTTGAGCAAAGATGATGATTCAAAGTCTACAGACCAGAGGCAATACAGGTCAATGATTTGTAGCTTACTATATGTGACAACATCTAAACCAGATGTAATGCAGGCAGTTGGATAGGTGGCACGATTTCAAGTAGCATCAAGGAATCACATGTATTGGAAGTGAAGATGATTTTCAGATATTTGAAAGGAACATAAGAGTTTGGATTATGGTATCCAAAAGGAAAGGATCTATCACTTATTGCCTACACAGATGCAAATTGGGTAGGTTGCATTGATGACTAATGAAGCACCAGTGGAGTAGCATTCTACTTGGGTGAGTATTTAGTATCATGGTCAAGAAAGAAAAAATCATCAGTATCCTTATCTACAGTCGACGAAGAATATATTGCAACATCATCATGTTGTACATAGGTTCTATGGATGAAACAAACTATGATAGATATACAGGTTGAGTATGATGAGCCCATTTCAATCTATTGTGATAATACAAGCACCATCAATATCTCAAAGAACTCGGTGATGCACTTGAAGATGAAGAACATTCCAATCAAGTATCACTTTCTACGAGAACATGTTGCAGAGAAGAACATCAGAGTTGAATATGTGGGCACAAAAGAACAAGTGGCATATATCTTTACAAAACTGCTTCCAAGAGAAGCCTTTGAGTATCTTCGCCAGAGACTCAGAGTACTATATAATCCAAAATGAATGCTTTTGAATTATTATCTTATATGTCTTATATTTACATGAGGAATCACCATAAAGAGGAAATTTCAGGTTGGGATAACAGTTTCAGGAAGATTTCAGTTAGGGGGGCAACCCCAGATGGAAAGATACATTTTCCATTGATGACAAAGGGGGAGAGATTTATCATATGCAAAGATAAAGTTGTTTGGAGAAAGAGCACAAAGGCATGGTTCCAGGGGGAGCGATGGTAACAAGGGGAGTATGAGTGATATGAATTTAGTATTGCATCAGAGTGTTCCCATCAATGCCAAAGGGGTAGATTTTTGATTAATTGAGTTAGTTTCTATTGATGTCAACCCTTGAAGAAAGTCCGGTAGCGAATTCTGGTAGCATAAATGTTTAGGTAATGGACCCAAGTTTCTTTGATGGATAATGGTATGAGTTTTGATATATTTTCAGGTAATAATATTCTAGATGTATAGTACATGTCATGCCATTTCTGGTGGTATGTGGAACATCACATAACTCCCCACGGTTAGAGAGTTATGGCCACGTGAAGTTAGAGAACCCTCATGAGTCATCTAGAAGCCCCAAAAAGTCAAAGTGTTTGCAAAAGAAATTATTTAAATAATAAAGTTAATGGAGAAATCCCTAAAATAAGGAAAGTTGGATGCTACATGAAAGTATAAATAAGAGGAAAGGCTTTCTCATTTAAACACACTTGAATATAATTGAATATCTATTTTTGTGAAAGGTTATTTGGGAAGGTATTATTGATAGAGAAAATTGCAGTAGGAAAAGTGCGGCATAAAAAGTGCGGCATAAAAAGTGTGGCATAAAAATCACAGCAGAAAAAGTGTGACAAAAAAAGTGCAGAAGAAAAATCACAACAGAAAAAGTGCGGCAGAAAAATCACGGCAACAACATAGTTGGGGACTATTTATGAGAGATATGGCACATCTTGTTTGAGGTATTTTTTGTGAGCTAGGGTTTATATCTTTAGATGGTATTGGATGTTCAGTATTATTGCATATATCAAATTTGTTGAGGGATACAATTGGTGTTTTGTTCTTGGTATTTGGCATATGGGTATTGGTCTTTTGGTTGTGATGTGTTGCTGAAGTTGGTGGTTTAGATTGAGGCTACATAACAGTGATGTTGTGGCACATGGTTTGATGTAATGGTTTATGGTATTTGGTTATGGATAAGTGTGATGTATTTCTAGAGAAATGTTGATGGCTATATTGATATATGTACTTGGTGTATGGTTGAGGTACATGATTGAGACAAGTAGTTGATGAGTTGACACATACATGAGGTGTATACTTGATGATGTTGGTAAATCTTGAGGAGTCATAGTTGATGTGTATTTGATGCATGATTGGTACATATTTTGTTCATGGTTGATGCATTGGTTGATGGTACAGGTTGAGGTACATGTTGGTGCATGGTTTATGCACTTGTTTATGGTACAGATTGATTATAGGTTGTTTGCAGAGGTTATTGTGACAAGTTATTTGTATATTTTTGGTGCATGGTTGATGCATTTGTTTATGATACAAGTTTAGGTACAGGTTGATGTATGGTACATGTTGGCACAGGTTATTGGTACAAGTTGTTATAGGTTGATTACATGTTGATTGGTACAAGTTTACAACATTATATCTCATAGTGATAGTGTGACAGTGGTTCCATCATTCTACTTCTACGTCAGGGTAGTTGGATGGGGCAAGGATAGGTGGTTTTATCCACCTTCCGGTTGTATATGGAGAACATAGAGGGTCGTAGCCTCCTTCTGGTTCTAGCCAGATAATTGGGGAGTTGGAGCTTCCCTCAGGTTGTAGCCTGAGAAATTAGGGGGTTGGAGACTCCTTCCAGTTGCAGTTGGAAAACAAAGGAAGTTGGTGATTCCAATTAATGTAATTATTCAAGACATATAAGAAAAAACATTCTGTGGTTTTCTCCTTCTTTGGGTTTCCATGTAAAAAAATTGGTGTACTATGTATATGTATGATTGATCATTTTTTCATTTACTATGCAATTATTGGATGATAATTCTACACTAATATAACACTTGCATTATATGGTTCAAAATTTTTAAATTGCTATATTACTGATTCACCCCCCCTCTCAGTAATCCAACACTTTCAACTTGCTCAGTCTCCTAAGGGTTTCATCCCTTGAATTTCCTTCAAAGGATTTATGGTTCCCTCCTGGCACTCTCTACACTCTTCTAAGCTTCTGAACTTGGAGTAAGTTCACGTCTATGCACTCTTTTCACTTGAATGGCCTTAAAATGGCTTCAGACTAAGAATTTTTTTTAGTAAATCTTCCTACACATTCCTTGTGTCTTGTCAATGCACTCCTTCTAGAGCCTCTCCCTCAGAGTGTTCAATAACTTCGGGTTTCCTCAATTTCTCCCAACACTTCAGAGTATGTTGGTTTTGTGCACTCCTTTCACTTGCTCAAAGCACTCCTTTCTAATCTTACAGAGTGTTCAATAAATTTGTGGTGTCTTTCTCTCTGACACCCTTCTCTTTGGACTCAAAACAGAATCCTTTCGTGCACACTTGCACCTACTCAATCCCTCCTAGCAGAGATCTACATAATGTTCAAAAACTATGTCTTATGTGCCTTCTCCTGCACAGTTCCTCCTCCAAGGTGTTTAGTAACCTTGAGGCTCCTCCTTGAGTCTGTAAACTATCCCAGTGTTCCCTCCTAGCACATTCTCCTCTAAATTCAAAACAAAGTTCAGATACACACTCCTTGCATTGGCTACAGAGTTCAATACTTCGTCGTGCACTCCTTTCACATCCTAAAGAACCAGAAAAATTTAACACACTCCCAAAAAGATAGAGAAATTCTACCTTTACCCTGTAGATGGAACCTATTCATACATCTACAACATACATGAATGCATACACACACAGATAACATTAAAATGCATTCATAGAAAAACATGCACCACACAGGAACTCATGAACAGTGAAATATTTTCTTTTATATTAATAACAGAATGTCAAATACAATGTATGAGCTCAGAATGCAATTGAGTCTCGACTCTTCTGTCCGTGTATTACAATGATCTACCATCATCTTTCAACAACCTCTCCTGGGAATATGATACACATATTTATACAAGAGGAGACTCGTAGAGTCTTTCACTCTTATACTCTAGTGGTTTCTTATCACCATTTACAGCACCTAACTACTGAGGTATTACATTGAATGATCACGCACATCTTCAGATCTGAGGCAAAGCTCAAGATCTGTACAACTCAAGCCTAATAAAGGCGACTCTAATGAATTCCTATATAAAGGAAATAACTCAACTCTACCAAGCCTAACAACATTAATCACTTTTAATTATATTTAAATTTTAAAATTGAGGGGAAAATGAGAGGGCTCGCACCTCTCCCCTCCTTGAATGTGCGTGGATTTGCTATATAGCTGGTGTGTTTCTGAGTTGGATCGATGCTCCTACATCATACTCCACTACTAGGAAAATCATGAGCTCCTTCTTATGAGCTCCTTTGCTCTGTTGTTGAAATCCCCTGGATCCCAAACACTTCTTTGGAGCTATCCTCCTGCTCCTCTTCTTTGTTGTTGTTGCTTCTTCTGCTTCCCTGTTGTTATTGCAGGTCCTCTTCTGTTCAACTTCCTCCTACTGACAGTGATGCAGAAGCATCGCTCCATCTCAGCACGCTCCAGCTAATTAACATGCATGGTGCGCATTCAAGAAAGGAGAGGTGTTGCCCTCACATTTGTGCCTCGAGAATCCAAGGCATGATCCAAGCATTTATTGAAGACAACATGGAAGAGCCATATCATTCTTTCACACAATATGGATATAATGTCTCCATTAATATGTTGATGGAAAGATAGATCTACGTCCGATTTGGAGCAGAATTTCCATCATTGTAATTTGGCCTTTCGATAAGCATTAGGGTGGTGATTTGACACCATTAGTTAGCTTGCGAGGGTAGCTCATTGATCCCCTCTTGTATAAATCTTTGTATTGTAATAAAAGTAGAGGTTAGGTGGAAAACTGCTAAACAATTTCAGATAGGTTAGGGGAGAAAACCAGAGAGATGAGAATCGGTTGCAGCTTAGACTCCACCATTGTAATTTGATGTTCCACCATTAATAGAAAATGACATTTTTTCCTGTTTTACATTTATGTTCAATGGATGTTGTGCTATGAATGTCTTTTACATGCATATGAGTTGTAGATGGATGTTAGAAGTCGTCTGTAGGGATAGAGATACAGTTTCCTATATGAGATTGTGTTAAGTTAAGTCTGAAACTCTAGGCCAAGTGCAAGGAGTGCACGACAAAGATGAAAAACTGTGTAAGACTATGCAAGGAGTGCGTATCTAAACTCAGTGGAGTCAGAAGAGGAGTTTCCAGGAGGGAACACCATATTTATTTATAGACTCAAAGAGAAATTTCAAGGTGGTTAAGTTCCTTGAAAATAAAGATTGTGTGGAGAGAGGGACACCGCAGAGTTGCTGAACACTCTGGAATACTCTGCTAGGAGGACATTGAGCTTGTGTGAGAATACCCAGAAGCTACATGATCGAAGGTGTAGGAGAATCCCATAATTTTTTAACATTCTGGTGAAGTAAGGCTTTGCAAGAAGTGCATCGACAAAGGAAAGGAAATTCCTTAAAACTTTCCAGGAGCCCGAGAGAGAAGCCATCGAAGAACTGAGCCAAGTGAAAGGAGTGCACCTAAGGTGTTGCAAATTCTCCTTATAAATTCAGGAAGAAGAGCGATAAACTTCCAGGAGGGCAGGAGAAGCTCGCAAAGGAACTTGGAACCTTGAAGGTTTTCAAGATGAGAAAAGTAATTGGAGAGTTGCATGGATTTATGCAAGGAGTGAAAGAAACCTTTGAGAACACTCTAAGTCTCGAAAGGTGAAATCACACTAAGGGTGCAAGGAATTTGAGCATTTGTTGAAGGCCTGAATATGGAGAATTCACCCAGTGTTGAGGAGGAGACAGGTGGAAGGAGATCGAGAATTTCAGGAGAGGAAACTTTGTAAGGTTTTTCAAGAAAAGGAACTTTGCAAAGTCATGAAGGGAGATCTTAATCCAAACCATTGGATATGGAAGGGCACGTGGAAAAGGATTAACACATCATTGGTTCATAAGTTGGAAGAGATAGAGTCGAGATAAGATAAAACTCACGAATTCCAAACTCATGATTTGATCATAGTCATTTATTGTGGGAAGAATGAGAACTGTAGATCTGGTCCCGAAGCATTCACCGATTTGAAAATCGAGGAAATGGAGAAAGAATATCACGAAAGTCCCGAAGCACGGGGTCACGAAGATAATTGACACATGGTCCTATCCCGTGGTCATATCAAGGGAGGATATTAGCATCAGGAGCTAAGGAAGTTAGTTCAATAACTAAAGGTGCTAAAGAGAGGGTCCACAAGCACTACATTACAGGTGTCAAGGAAGTGAAAGAGGGCCCCTGTCAAGTTAAGGGATGGTTCCATCAGGAGTCAATGAGTCATTTTGTTTTACTTGAAGACTTGAATGATCCTAGAATGGGAGGTTAAGACAACCCTGGAGGGAGGATAATGGGGAGTTGGTGTCACATGGTATTAGAGCTTGATTTCTCTCAGACTGAGGGAAAGAAGAAAAGGAGATGGTGCAGAATTAATTTCTGTAAGCCAGAGAAACAGGGTGCGATGCTCTGGTGGATTTGTTGTAGGGTCTACAACAAATGGTTAGAAACTAAGTGAGTTGTATACAAAGTGATATGGCCATTGATAGTCATAAGCATGGTCAAGGAGAAGTCCAATCACAGAAGAGCAAGGCGGATATGGACAAGGAGCTCAGTGAAATTCGAGCAAAGATGGAGGAAATAACATTCAAGATGCAACATGAGTCAAAGGTACACTGGAGGTACGAATGGCCTTTGAAGAATATAGCTAGATGGCATGTTCAGATGTTTTTGGCCAGAAAGAAACAATAGGTATTAAAGAGATGGTTGAGGCATGTTGAAAACCTCAGTCATAAGGGAAAGAGATATGGTAAGAGTCTCATAGATTTCTAGGTGGGAAATGAGAGGGGATTAGTGGATCTCATAAATTGCGAGGGGGGAAGAGGAGACATCCCAAGTTTCCAGGTGAGCAAGGGATAAGAGGTGAGCTCAACTGAGAGTTCATTAACAGACGAGGAGGAAGCAGAAGAAAATCCTCACTCAGATGGATATTCGCGCATAACAGTGAGCGGCTTGAATGAAGATGATGATAAGTTAGAAAATTTCATCACAGTGAAGGAGGAGAATCATAGTGACATTCTGATCATTGGAGGAGTTGAGATATTCCTACCAAGCAGCCGAGGAAAAGCTAGCATAGATTTTTCAGAGGTGACATGAGGATAGAAGGAAAAGACTATCAAGGAGTAAAAGGAACAAATACCGAGGTCTGTCCCAACAGGAGGAGAAGAGGATTCAAAAAGATCTGTCGACATTCTCAATCAGGAAGTTGAACAGGAGATGACTATAGCACTGGGGTCTATAGTAGAGGAAGAAGAATTCAACATAGGCTTCATTGATATGTGTGAAGAATTATATGCTCTTGAGAAGAGAGTGGTAGTGCAGGGCATGCACATCCAATCGGCTAAGTTGGAAGTAGAGGAAGAACTATACCAGCATCAGGAGTAGCTAGGGAAAGCTAGAACATAACCAACTGAAGAACTGACAGAGATCAATCTGTCATGAGGATCAGCTAAAGGACAGTTCAGTGTAGGGACTGTAGAAGTGGAGGATGCAATAGAGTGGCAATCTAATACCACAAAAGATGAAGATGTCTTGGGAAGTTAGTGTGATTTTCCCATTGACAAGGGGAGATCACAACGAGATGGTCGCAACAAAATAACTAGCCAATGGAGCAGCTGGACAGGGTGATTGAGGAAATAAGGAAGCTGATGTTAGAGTCGACAGAGAATTCAGATAGTGATAGGAAGCTGGATGAGAAGAAACCTGCATGAGTAGCGGGGAAGATGTAGGAATATAAGAAGTGGTGAAGCAGAGGAGTCGAGAGACAACTCCAAGAGAAAGTTTGGGATCTAGGTGGATTTCAACCACGTTGGAGAGCTCATGAGGAGGAGCACATGCTTTTTTCCCCTATGGAGTATGATGCAGGAGCATCACTCCATCTCAGCACGTGCCAACTAATCAACATGCGTGGTGTGCATTCAATAAAGGAGAGGCATCACCCTCTTATTTTTTCCTCGAGAATCCAAGGCATGATCTAGGCATTTATTGAGGACAATATGGAAGAGATATATCATGTTTTCGCACAAGCTGGAGATAAAGTCACTATTAATAGGCTGACAGGGAGATAGATCTGTGTCCGATTTGGAGCATAATTTCCATCATTTTAATTTGTCCTTTCAATAAGCGTTAGGGGTGGTGATTTGACACCATTAGTTATCTTGTGGGGGAAGCTCATTGAGCCCCTCTTGTATAAATATTTGTATTGTAAGCAAAGTAGAGGTTAAGTGGCGAACTACTAGACAATTTCAAATAGGTTAGGCGAGAAAACTAGATATCCAAGACTCAATTGCAGCTCTGACTCCACCATTGTAATTTGATGTTCCACCATTAATAGAAAATGACACTTTTTCCTGTTTTATATTTTTGTTCAATGGATGTTGTGCTATGAATGTCTTTTACATGCATATGAGTTGTATATGAATGTTAGAAATCATCTACAGGAATAAAGATATAGTTTCCTATCTGAGAGCGTGTTAAGTTAAGTTTGGAACTCTAGGCCAAGTCCAAGGAGTGCCTGAGAGAGTTGGAAAACTTTGTAAGTCGACACAAGGAGTACGTATCTGAACCCAGTGGAGTCAGAAGAGGAGTTTCCAGGAGGGCACACCAGAATTATTTACAAACTCAGGGAGAAATTTCAAGGCGGTTAAGTTCCTTGAAAATAAATACTATATGGAGAGAGGCACAACACAGAGTTGTTGAACACTATGGAATTCTCTTCCAGGAGGGCCTTGATATTTCATGAGCATACCCAGGAACTACACGATCGAAGGTGTAGGAGAATCCATAATTGCTGAACATTCTGGTGAAGGAAGGATTTGCAAGAAGTGCATCGACAAAGGAAAGGAAATGCCTTAAAACTTTCCAAGAGGTCGAAAGAGAAGTCGTCGAAGAACTGATCCAAGTGCAAGGAGTGCACCTAAGGTATTGCATATTCACCTTATAATCTTAGGAAGAAGAGCGATAAATTTCCAGGAGGGCAGGAAAAGCTCGCAGAGGAACTTGGAACCCTGAAGGTTTTCAAGCCGAGCAAAGTTGCAAGAGAGTTGCACAGATTTCTCTAAGGAGTGAAATAAACCTTCAAGAACAACCTAAGTCTCGAAAGGTGAAATCACACTAAGGGTGAAAAGAATCCAAGGATTTATTGAAGGCCCTAAGATGGAGAAGTCACCCATTGTTGAGGAGGAGACAGGTGGAAGGAGATCGAGAAGTTCAGGAGAGGAAACTTCATAATATTTGCTGGGAGAAAACAAAGGATCTTCGCGAAGGGCGATTTCAATCTGGACCGTTGGATCTAGAAGGGCACGTGGCAAAGGATCAGTGCATCGCTAGTTTGTAATTCAGAAGAGGTAGAGTCAGGAGAATATAGGACTTGCAAAGTCTGAACTCATGATTCAATCATAGTCATTGATCATGGGAAGAATGAGGACCATATATTTTGTCCCGAAGCATTCACCGATTCAGAAATCGGGAAAACAGAGAAAGCAGATCACAAAAATCCTGAAGTGTGGGGTCGCGAAGGGAATTGAACCATGGTCTTAGCCCATTCTCACATCAAGGGAGGAGCTTAGCAGTGGGAGCTAAGGAATTTGATGCAAGAACTGAAGGCACTAAAGAGAGGGTCTGTAGGCACTACATCGTGGGTGTCGAGGAAGTGAACGAGGGTCTGTGTCAAGTTAAAGGATGGTTCCATCAGGAGTCGATGAGTCATTTTTTTTTTACTCGAAGACTTGAACAACCCTAGATCAGGAGGTCGAGCCAACCTCGAAGGGAGGACAAGGGGGTGTTGGTGTCAGATAGATTTTTTTTTATCTCAACATCAACCTCCTTATCTCCTCTACAACTTCTTCCAGCTGACCCGCTGGCTAGCTCATTGGAAATATTCTTTGTTGCACTTCCTCATTCTTGAATATTCATTCATATGTTTCCAACTTAACCTATTGGATGTGCATGCTTTTCACTATCACCCTATCTCTAGTGCTTCTAGTGCTTCACATAGATTAACAAAATCCATGCCGACTGATTCCTCTTCTGTTGCACGCTTCACTATTGCAGTCATCTCCTGTTCATCTTCCTGGTTGAAAATTCTGAGCAATTATATTGGATTCTCTTCTTCTTCTATTGGGGTAGATGTCAGTATCTTCTCCTTCTCCTCATGACAATCACAACTGGTTGTCTTTCCTTTGTTTCACTTTCATATGGTGCACTAACCCCTAATTGGTTATTTGGTAGGAATATCTCAATTTATCCAATGATCAGAATGTTCCTCTGATCCTCCTCCATCAACACTCCTTGTTGATATGAAATCACCTCTAATCTCCTGATACTTTTAGATAGTCTCCTCTCCTCTCCCTTGACCACCTGGAAAATTGGGATTCTTATCCTTCCCTCCTGGTTGTTTATGAGATTAGTTGTTCTCACTTCATTTCCCACTTGGCAATTTGAAAGTTCATCACTACCCTCCTGGAATTTCATGATATCCTCCATTGATCTTGTTATCACACTAAATTTCCTTGGGTCTTTTGGTTTTTTTTCATTCCCTTTTTTAAGCCTTAGATTTTAATTTTCTTTGAAAGTTCCATCCCTTTATTAGTTTATGATTAGTAGGACCCCTTATATGATTAGAGTTTTGCGTTTTAGCTCTAGTTTGATCCTTAAATTGATTTTTGATCCCTGAACCATTTTAGCTTTTGATTTATTTTTGGCCTCTTTCATGACTTGTCCCTAGTTCGATCCCTCCCATTGCTAAACTAATGTGACACCTCTTCCTCTTGACTCATGATCTCATAAACATGCCTCATTGTCCTTGTTTACCTATCCAATCATGTTTTGGACTGGAAGCACTACCTACTCATCAGGCAGTTCTATAGCTCCTATCACGTTCATCATACTTCCACCTCGAGTCATGATTTCCATGACTGATGTCATGTCCCTTGTTTTCAGTTCCAAAAGTCAGTTAAAGACACCTTCAAATATCTTGCATTTATGAGCCTTAGTAACAGTTTCTAATTTTGAAAAACTCAACAGTGTTGCATTGCGCAAATTCACAAGTTATGATTAGGCGACCGCATGTCAACCAAATCCGATGCTGAGAAAGATTCCAGGGCTGAAGTTATCTCAATTTCATCCTAAGATTGCATTGAAGATATCAATGGGTGTCTACTCCAAAAGTATCCTGTGTTTCCTCTTCTGCATATTAATTTTCATGGGAAATTTGTTCTCGGGTTTTCGGTTTGCTAAGCTTTCATAGTAGTAAGGGATCCATATTTTCCTAGTAACCTTGTATTTTCTCCTCTTCAGACTTGTAAGCTTATTTTCCTATATCTATGGTCTGATCAATACTATTTTCTTTAACCATTTAAATCGCAAGACTGTAAATAGCCTATCCTCTGTGTATGCGTTGCGCTACCCAGAGGTGATTCTCAAACCCTCTCTGTTTTTCATTCTTCCTTTCATCTTAGAGTTTGTTGTTTTTACTCAATTACAGAGGGACAATTTTGGATCACCTCCTCACTATTTACACTCTAGAATAATTGTACAAGCCTAAGGGTTTAATTCCTAAAGTCGAGCTTGAATTACTAGCATTAGTCTGTCTAAAAGGGCTAGCCTTATATATTTGAAGCCCTATTCAAATCCTTCCTAGTCATTACCATCCCTTAAGCCTTTCAAAATCCCTCATTCTGAGCCATGGAGAGTCCTCAATCGAGGAAGACACACACAGGTGGCAAGGTGGTTAGGATAGAACCAGTGGACATACATATTTTTGATACAGAGCCCATGGAAAGAGAGGCCTTTCAAAGAGTAGGGTGCCTCTCTTTCTGTCAAAACATGCAGAGAGGCCATCTAGGGGTAGCAAGACAGTTTGCATTACAGTTTGATGGTAGGAAAACCAAGGTTGGGGATTTAGAGTTTGAGGTGACTGAAGCCTCTATCTCAGCTACAATAGGGATCCCCATTACAGGTGAAAAGTGGTTCAAAGTCATGGCTTTGAGTTCAGCCTATGAAAAAGATATTTTTAAACCTGAATATCAAGCCAATGATTTCTCCAAAAGTATGGCAAGGAGTCAATTGATTGAACAATTTTATAGATTATTGAAGATCATACATAGATATTTTACTTGTGAAGGGAGATTTAACACATTGTACCAGTACCATATAAGGTTGTTGCTACATTTTACTGGTAAGGTTGAGATGAATATTCCCTATTACTTATTGAGGAGTATAGGTAAGATGTCAAACATGATACAAGCCAAATCTAAAGATGTGGATTCTAGCCTTTTCCACTCTGGATTAATCAGAATGCTAGTCTCTAAGGAATTGGGTAAGAAAGAGATTTCATGGGAGTATTTTGTTGTTATCTCTCATTTCAAGTTGGATATAGCACCAAATCCTCAATCACAGAAGGTGAGTCCTTTGTCACCCACCAATAATTCTAAAGCAGGGACCAGTAGGAAGAGAAAGGGCAGAGCCCCTTTTCAAGTTTTAGAGATCAACAAGCAGGTCATAGAAGTCTAGGAGGAAGTTTTTCCTTCTCCACACAAGAAATTTTCCACCACCTCCTCCACCAGGGTTAGAAGATGTACCTTCTTCTACCAAATCTACATCCAAGAGAGGGAAGAATCTTCTCTTTCCCTCTTCTCCTCCAGCAACTGAAATCAAGGGTAAAATACCTTTCACAAGGTCATCAATTCCTAAGGAGGTTTTCAAAGAGAAGTCTTTACCAGAAACCCCTATTCAAAAAAAGAAGGGTAAAGGCATTGAAAAGCATGTGGAATAAAAACAAGAAGTTGTTGTACAGAAAGGTAAAGGTAAAGGTATCAAAAGAACTTTGGAGAGAAAAGATGAAACCTCTATGAAAGACTTTTAGGAGCCTGTGATAAGAAATGAAGAAATCCTTGTGTATAAGAAGAAGAATAAAAGTAAATCCATCAAGGAAACTGATGAGGTAGATAAGACACTTCCCATGTAGAAGGAAGAGGAGTCTGAGAAAAATCCTATTGAGACTGTGCATGCCACTGTTCCTCCTGACAGTCAGACCAACAAAAGACTTATCAAGCAGCTTAGATATGGAATCAAACAAATAGCTCATCTTAAAGAAGAAGATAAGGTCCACTTGGCTTAGATGAAAGATCTCATGGATGTCTACAGTCACACCCTTGACTTGTCAAGGTTTGTAGGAAGAAAGGCCCAACCCCTTCATAGACAGTTAAAGAATCTTTACAAGAAAAACAGAGGCTTTCAGTCTCAGAATAGGAAGCTAAAGGCTGAGCTGAAGCACTTTCAAGATGAGGTAGCCCAAAGAAATTTACAGGTGTTGGTTGAATCTGCCATTGAGGATAACAAACCAAAAACTAAGGAGAGCACAACTACACTAAAGAAGCTTGTTAATGCTAAGAAGAATAAGTCTATTGTGTCAATTGAAGATCCTCTTTCTACCAAAAAGAGTGTGAGGTTAAGTGTCAAAATGACAAAATAGTTGGTAAAAGGTAGGCCCCATTTTTTAGGATGGTTCCTTTTTGGGAGGGTTAACTGATATGAAAATATTATCTCTACCATCTATACAGGCTTCTAAGTGTTTAACTATCTGGGTTTTGAGTTTTTTCTAAGTGCTAGATTCCCCCAGTGGTAAAAGGAACTACCTATTGTATGGTCAAGGAACCTAAGTAAAATGGTTTTTTCATCATGAAATACCACAAATTTCTCTATGCATGTTCAAGATTGAAGACACTACATTTTTTTCAATGCTACCCAAACTTGTACAAAAATGTAGTGTAAGTGGCACTACTGAATGGCGCTACCTAATATTGGGCAGAGAATAGAGTTGGTACATAGACACAGCATAAGTAGAGCTACCTAATGGAGCTACCTAATATTGGGCAGAGAAAAGAATTGGCATAGAGGCGCAACATAGGGGCACTACCTAATATTTCACAGAGGGAAAAAGTTAGCACACATATGCAGCACAAAGGCGCTACCTACAGGCACTACCTTTTCTCCTTGTAGTGTGTTACCCAGTTTTTCTACCCAAGGAAGATGCCAACAAACACCAGGGATCTAGGAGGACCAAGATAACCACTTTGGGATAAATTAATGATGGAGAAGGTTGTGGAAACATCAGATGGAATCATGAAGACAACCACATGCTTTGAAGGACACATGGAAAACAAGGAGTTGTGCAACAAAAGGGAATCAATTCAGTTTGAAGTTCAGTTGGATTAGTCACCGACATTTTCCTATTTTATAGCATAGGTGGTTAGATAAGTTGTTAGAGAAAACAATTTTTTAGAGTTTTTCAAGGGAAGGAGGCCAGATCGTATCTCCAGTTGTTGCCTCCCTTTTTGTTATAAATAGATAGATCAATTGCTTTAGTAGGTTCGGATGGTTGAGTAAGTCTCCCTTAAACTGTAATATTTTGATGAAGTAACTGTGATCTAGTGATGTACTGGACTTAAGACTTTTTGACTAATAGAAATCAACTTCTCTTTTAGCTTATTTGCTTCTGATGCTAAATGTTCATGCTTTGAATTATTCACATGAATGATTGTGGTGATGTTATGATGGATGTTTGGTCATTATGTTATCATGATGTTTATTTAGCTTCCTTAGTTTATCAGTTCAAGAATATCTTGTGTTAAGAAACTTTCCTCCTTAGGCTTTTGTGTACCTGATGTTTACATTAGCCCCTACACTTCTCTCATTCAAGTCTTCTCTATATTCATACTTACTCCCAAATTATTGATTGAAGTTAGCCAAGACATTAATTGTCGGTGCATGCTAGCCCTGTTATCTGAGTTAGAACATTATCATTTGAGTCCTTTTCCATTTCACCCTTTAAACACCCTTAAATTCACTTATAACTTGATGGGTACTGGGCTTGCCTTCCATGCAATCTGAAGGTGACTCCTAGTGCTAACATTCTTGGCATTGTTGCAGGGAACGATTTGAAGAATTTTCCCTAGGATTAAAATGACATAGTATTCTAGTTCTAAAGGTGCATTATAACTCAGTATTTTGAATATTGCAACTTGCACTTGGCGACGCCATTGTTTCAGCTCTGGCACCTAAAGAAAAACATACGAGATCAAATCCACAACTACATTTGGTTCTACTTAAGGCTGACCTAGAGAAGATAATCAAGAAGGGAAAAGCTTCTCAAAAAAAATTTTGTACTGTTGCTACAAGTGCTTCTGGTCATTTTCCTAATTCCACTCTTGATACTCCAGTTGTTTTATCAAGTAAGCTTCCTTTATCTTCTGCTGAAGTATCTAAAAAACTTGATTTTGAAGAGTTTCCTATTGAATACTCTTCCTTTGAAGCTGAGTTGAAAGAAGAAAACATTGACATATTCTCTTCCCTGATATTGAGAGGTGTTTCAATCTTGATAGTTTTGAAGATTTCCCTACTTTAGGTTTTGCTACACCTCTTTCTGTTAAAATTTTTGCTACCAAAGAAGTAGGAACTTAATCCTCTTTTCATACCTTACCATTTTCTTCAAAGACTCGGCCTTATGTTGTGAAAAGTAAAACCCCCCCTTCATCCTTTCCTTCTTATCCTAACCTGCACACAGTCAAGTCTCCTTCTCCTTCTTGTTCACCAAGAGTTCAAAATCAAATGGCAGTTGTTAACCCCCTTGCAGATAGGATGGATGCCATAGTGGCTGAAAGATATGCTCCTCTAGTGTTGCCTCAACCAATGAATTCTCTCCCTCCCAAATATTATTTGAAATACATTCCTAAGTTCACGAGAGAAGAATATCTAACAGCTGAGGAACATCTTGATACTTTCTACAGCTATGAAGATAACGAAAATATTGAAAATGAATATGTTTGGATGAGGGTTTTTGTCCAAAGCCTTTTTGGTGAGGCTAGGAAGTGGTTTAGGGGTCTAGCCCCTGGATCCATTACTAGTATTGAGGCATTGGATGAAGCCTTCTTGAGGCATTGGGGTGATAAAAAGGATTTTTTGTACTACATCACCAAATTTGGATCTTTGAAAAGGAAAGAAGGAGAGTCTATCTCTAACTTTTCGAAAAGATTTAGTAAAATGTACAAGAAGATCCCTGATGATATCAAACGCACTGAAACCATGGAAAAAATCACTTATGCCAATGATTTTGACCCTAAGTTATGCCTTTTATTGAGAGAGAGAAGGTCACCTTCCTTATTTCATATGCAAGATTCTTCCTTAGAGGTAGAATCCAACATAATGGCATCAGATAAGCTCAGGGGGGAATCTGCTAGAGATAGGAGAAAAAACAGAGCTGAATCTTCCACTTCTAACTCTCTTGTTGTTCATTCACAAGTAGATGAGCTGACCAAATTAGTAAAATATCTTTCCACTGAAATTGAGAAATTAAAATCAGAAGGGAAATAGACATATAGAAATGCTCAAAACAATGATAACAGAGGTAACTACCGGAGACGAAATAATGCTCCCCAAATCTTTCCCAAAGATCCTAGAAATAGAGAGAGAGATGATCAGAGGGTACAAGCTCCTTTGCAAAATAATTTAGTGGTTGATCAAGAAGAAGAGGAGGTAGAAGTTGATCCTGATATTCATTGCTTAAGCGATACATCCCCATCCCCACACTTGACTCAATCCTCTTATGAGAAATCTTTAATGGATATTCGAATTAATGAGTTAATAAAGGGAGATAAAGAAAAGGAAAATGCTATTAGATATAATATGAAATCTAAGAAGAATGAAGAAAAAACGGATGCCCCTAATCAGCCTGTTCAAAAAGAAGATTCTGCCAAGGCTGTGATAGTGAGCAACAAGGAAAAAGACTCTCAAAACCCACAAGTTCTGATAAAAAATCCTTTTCCTAAAACTAAAGAGATCCTAAAACCTTCTTATTCTTTCAATTTTGAAAATGAGATCTAGAAAATAAAGATCCATGTACCTTTTTTGGAGTTGATAAAAAATGAAGAATTAAAAAAATACCTATCCAAAATGCTACAGCCTTAATCATCTTCAAATGCCACTGATTCAATAAATCTACAATATGAAAAACCAACAATGATTTTAGGTCCTTTGATAGAAGACAGAGATGAATCATCCCCACCTTTCTACACCTCATTGAATATACATGATAAGGTGCTACACAATTGTCTCATGGATTCAAGGGCATCCCACAATCTTATGCCAAAATCTGTTATGGATGAACTTGGGTTAGAAGTCATAAAGACCTATCATGACTTATATTCTTTTGACTCCATAAAATTCAAGTGTCTTGGAGTCATTAAGGATATGAAGGTTACCTTATTTTAGCTACCCATGAAGAGTATACTTATGGATATCATAGTTGTTGATGTTCCCCCAAAGTTTGGCATTCTCTTGTCAAGATCCTGGATAAAAAGACTTGGGGGAACCTTGCATATGGATCTCTCTTATGCTACTATTCCTATTTTGGGGGGAGAGCATAGAATAATTTACAGGGAATCTCAATTGGCTTACATCACTAGTGATGAAGAAAATCCCACCAATCACCCTGTTTTTTCTTTTGATACAGATCTAGGTCTAGTATTTTGCAACTCACTGATGCTCTTGAAGCCCCTTTAGAAATAAAAAAAAAATTCATCAAATTTTCTGAAGAGCCTCTTCTAACGACTTCTGTCTGGAAGATGTTCTTTGATGGAGCCTCTTCCAAGGAAGGTGTTGGTGCTGGGGTGATATTTGTCTCACCAACTCAAGAAACTATATCTTTGTCATATAAACTAGAATTTGAGACTACTAATAATGTGGCAGAGTATGAGGCTCTTGTCTTGGGTTTTAGGGCATCTAAAGACATGGGGATCGAAGAGCTATCAATATTTGGGGATGCTAAATTGATAGTCCATCAGATTAAAAATATTTATCAAAAAAATCATCCTAGCCTTAGATCTTACAGAAATGAAGTGTGGGATTTGGTGGACAGTTTTTTCTCTGCTTTTAATATATCATTCATTCTTAGAGAAGAGAATACCATGGTTGATTCTTTGGCTGTATCAATAAGAAACTTCAAAATTCCTATACCACCAAAAATCAAGTATGATGTAGAATTCAAATACATGCCTTCTATACCAAACAATGTAAAATATTGGAAGGTGTTCGAAGATTATTTAGAACTTAAAAATTTTCTTGAGACTATTGATGAATTTTCTGCATTACACTTTGATCAGGATCATGATTTAGAAGTCACTCATCATGCTGATGTTTTCCTCAATAAAATTGCTAATCATCATATTGTGCAACTGCCTAGTAATCACATACCAAAGGGACTGGTTCCTTTGGAAAGATTATTTTATGGGAATGATGTGGCATTGAAAGGGAAGGTAACCATTGATGATGCAGATATAACTGAGTGCAATGTGGGCACTGAAAAGGATCCAAAATATGTCAAACTATCAAGCAGCCTATCAGAAGAGTAGAGGGTAGAATATACTAAGTTGTTTAAATAATTTGTTGATGTATTCTCTTGGACTTATGAAGATCTCAGAACTTACGACACATGCATAATAGAGCACAAGATCCCATTAAAAGAAAAAACCAAACCCTTCAGGAAAAAGTTGAGTAAAATCAATCCTATGTTGCTTCCTGTCATGGAGAAAGAAGTTAAGAAGATTTTAGATGAAAAAATTAGCATTCCTTTGAGGTATTCTAAATGGGTAGCCAATTTGTTCCCAGTAAGAAAAAAGAATGGAGAAATCAGACTTTGTGTTGATTTTCGTAATCTGAACAGAAGCTCAAAGAAGGATAATTACCCTTTACCTAAGAGAGAGCACATATTACAGAAGGTGATAGGAGTAGCCAAGATGTCTATGGTTGATGGATTTTTTGAATACAATTAGGTCTCTGTTTTGCCAGAAGACAGGGAGAATATGGCCTTTACCACTCCTTGGGGTACATTTATGTACGCCAAGATGCCCTTTGGTTTGATGAACGGATGGGAAACTTTTCAGTGAGCTATGGACATAGCATTTATTGGAGAAAGGGATAAGTTTGTTTTTATCTATTTGGATAAAATAACAGTGTATTCTCATTCTAATAAAGAACAATGTCATCATTTAAGAAAGGTTTTCTTGAAATGCAGAAAATTTGGCCTCTCTTTGAATCTGAAAAAATCATTGTTTGCCATGAAAGAAGGAAAATTATTGGGGCATATTGTGTCAGTTGAAGGGGTAAGGATTGATTCCAGCAGGGTTGAAGCTATACAAATTTTTTCACTTCCTAGATCTAAAAAAGAGGTACAATCATTTCTGGGAAAAATCAATTTTTTGAGAATATTTGTGTCAAATTTTGTTGAGTTAGTTAAGTATATCATAGCCATGTTGAGGAAGGACAGTGAAATCAAATGGACTGTTGAGGCCCATGATTCTTTTGATCAAATAAAGAAAGCCTTGACTGAAGCCCCAGTTCTTGTCATCCCTGACTACTCCAAGGAATTTCTTATTTTTTCTTTTGCCTCTTTTGATACAGTAGCAACAGTCCTATTGAAAAAGAATGTTGAAGGCTTAGAGAAACCTATTGCCTTTTTCAGCAGGGCATTGAGAGATGTTGAACTAAAATATGACATCATGGAAAAACAAGCCTATGCATTGGTTAAAGCTCTTAAGTCCTTCAAATTTTATGTCCTGCATTCAAGAGTTATTTCTTATGTCCCATCAGCTGTTGTAAAAGAAATTCTTATTCAGCCTAATATAGACAGAAAAAGGAGCAAGTGGATTGCTAAATTACTAGAATTTGATTTGGAGATTAGGCCCACAAAATTGGTTAAAGGCTAGGGTTTAGCCAAGCTCTTGGCTGAATCAAATTGCTCAACATTAGGGGTGAATTTCATTCACTCATGTTCATAAAATTAGCAGGCTGAGATAACTGATAAAGGTCCTCAAGGCATTTCTACATTGGAAAATTGTAGTTGGTACAAGGCCATTATATTTTTTTTGCAAAATTTAAAGATTCCAAGTGGTATGGAAAAGAATAAGGTGAGGGACTTAGAACTCAAATAAATAAAGTACTTCCTTGTTGATCAAATTTTGTATTGGAACGATCCATTAGGAGTTCTTTTGAGATGCCTAGACCCCCAAGAAGCCCAAAATATTGTGTCTGATTTTCATGACATTTTATGTGGGGGGCATCATTATTGGAGAACCATGACATACAAGATCCTCAGGGTTGGGTACTTCTGGCTAAGTTTGTTCACTGATGTTTGTGCTAAGATCAGATCCTATGCTAAGTGTCAAAAGTTCTCTGGAAAGAAACATCTTAAGTCTTTGCCATTGAAGCCTATGGCAGCCTTAGGACCCTTCCAGCAGTGGGGCCTAGATTTTATCAGGGAAATCTATCCTGCTTTCAGTGGTCAACATAGATGGATCTTGACTGCTACAGATTACTTTACTAAATGGATTGAAGTTATTCCCACAAGGAATTCTTCACACAAAGAGATCATTGGTTTCTTAGAAGACATCATAGCAAGGTTTGTGTGTCCTAACATAATCATCACTGATAATGCTACATCATTCAAGGATGAACCATTAATTCAGTTCTGTGAATAGTTTGGGATCACTTTGATTCATTCCACCCCTTACTATCCGCAGGGAAACGGGCTTGCAAAATCCTCGAACAAAATCATTATAAATATCATTAAAACGTTTTTAAAGGATAGAAAAAAGGCATGGGATTCAAAACTCAAATTTTCTGTATGGGATGACAGAGTGATAGTGAAAAGGTCCTTGGGACTTTCCCCTTTCCAGCTGGTATATGGAGTTGAGGCAATTTTTCCTTCTCATCTTTCCTTACTTGTGGAAAAATTCTTCCAAGATTATCAAGGGGAACCTGATCATATGATCAGAAGGATTCAACAGCTGGTTGAAGTGCAGCAAACCTGGGAGCATCTTGTAGACAAAGCATCTGACCATCAACTGAAGATCAAGCAGGCTTTCGACAAAAACGTGAACAAAGAGGATTTTCAATTGCATGATCTAGTGCTCAAGTGGGATGCACTGAATCAAGATAAAGGAAAGCATGGTAAATTTGAAGCTTTATGGATCGGTCCTTTCAAAATATCTAAGGTATTCTCTAATAACACTTTCAAGTTGCAGAATATGGAGAATGAAGAGGTTTTTGGTGGCCCTGTTAATGGGCATTTCCTGAAAAAGTACTTTTCTTGAGCCTTGAGTGGCTCTTCATATCATTGTAAATATCATTCTCTTTTTATTTTTGTTTCAATAATTGATCCCATCTCCCTAGGATAAGGCACTGTATCTACTCATTCTTGGCAGCCTGTAGGGGGAATGCTATCACCTGTGGAGCCAATGTTATCACACTAAACTGCCTTGGGTCTTTTGGTTTGTTTTCATTCCCTTTTTTAAGCCTTAGATTTTATTTTTCTTCAAAATTTTCATCCCTTTATTAGTTTATGATTAGTAGGACCCCTTAGATGATTAAAGTTTTGATTTTTATCTCTAGTTTGATCCTCAAATTGATTTTTGATCCCTGAACCATCTTAACTTTTGATTTATTTTTGGTCTATTTCATGACTTGTTCCTAGGGATATCCCTTCCATTTCTAAACTGATGTGACACCTCTTCCTCATCACTCATGATCTCGTAGGAATGCCTCATTGTCCTTGCTTACCTATCCAATCACGTTTTGGAATGGAAGCGATGCCTACTCATCAAGCAGTTTCGTAGTGCCTATCACGTTCATCATACTTCCACCTCAAGTCATGATTTCCATGATTGATGTCATGTACCTTGTTTTCAGTTCCAAAATTTGGTTAAAGACGCCTTCAAAGATCTTGCATTTATGAGCCTTGGTAACGATTTCTAATTTTGAAAAACTCAACAATGTTGCGCTGCGCAAATTCACAGTTCTGATCAGGCGATTGCATGTCAACCAAATGCGATGCTGAGAAATATTCCAAGGCCGAAGTTTTCTCAATTTCATCCTAATATTGTGTTGAATATAACAATAGGTATCTACTCCACATGTATCCCATGTTGCCTCCTCTACATATTAATTTTCACAGGAAATTTGTGCTCAAGTTTTCAGTTTTCTAAGCTTGGACAGTAGTAAGGGACCCATATGTTCATGGTAACCTTGTCTTTTCTCCTCTTCAGACCTGTAAAATTCTTTGCCTGTATCTATGGTCTGATCACTGTTGTTTTCTTTAACCATTGAAATCGCAAGCCTATAAATAGCCTATCCTCTGTGTATGTGTTGCACTACCTAGAGGCACTACTCAAATCCTCTCTATTTTCCTTGCTTCCTTTCACCTCAGAGTTTGGCGTTTTTACTCAATTGCAAAGGGCCAATTTCAGATTACCCCCTCACTATTTACACTCCAGAATACCTATACAAGCCTAAGGGTTTAATTCCTAAATACAATATTGACTTACTAAAATAAGTCTGTCTCAAAGGGTTAGCCTTCTATATTTGAAGCCCTATTCAAATCCTTCCTGATCGTTACCATCCCTTAACCTTTCAAAATTCCTCATTCTGAGCCATGGAGACTCCTCAATCAAGGAAGACACACAAAGGTGGCAAGGTGGTTAGGATAGAACCAATGGACATCCATCTTTTTCATACAAATCCCATGGAAAGAGAGGCCTTTCAAAGAGTAGGGTGCCTCTCTTTCTGTCAGAACATGCACAGAGGCATTACAGTTTGATGGAAGGAAAACCAAGGTTGGGGATTTGGAGTTTGAGGTGACTGAAGCCTCTATCTTAGATGCAACAGGGATCCCCATTATAGGTGAAAAGTGGTTCAAAGCCATGGATTTGAGTTCAGCCTATGCAAAATATATTTTTAAAACTGAATATCAAGCCAATGATTTGTCCTAAAGTATGCCAAGGAGTCAATTGATTGAACAATTTGATAGATTATTGAAGATCATAGAGATATATTTTACTTGTGAAGGGAGATTTAACACATTGTACCAGTACCATATAAGGTTGTTGCTACATTTTATTGGTAATGTTGAGATGAACATTCCCTATTACTTTTTGAGGAGTATAAGTAAGATGTCAGACATGATACAAGCCAAATCTAAAGCTGTGGATTCTAGCCTTCTCCACTCTAGATTAATCAGAATGCTAGTCTCTAAGAAATTGGGTAAGAAAGAGATTTCATAGGAGAATTTTGTTGTTACCTCTGATTTCAAGTTGGATCTAGCACCAAATCCTCAATCACAAAAGGCAAGTCCTTTGTCACCCACCAGTACTTCTAAATCAATAACCAATAGGAAAATAAAGGGAAGAGCCCCTGTTCAAGTTTCAGAGATCAGCAAGCAGGTCATAGAAGTTGAGGAGGAAGTTTGTCCTTCTCCACACATATATTTTTCACCACTTCCTCCACCAGGGTTAGAAAAGGTACCTTCTTCTACCAAAGCTACATCCAAGAGAGGGAAGATGCCTCTCTTTTCCTCATCTCCTCCAATAGTCAAAATCAAGGGTAAAAGACCTTTCACAAGGTCATCGATTCCTAAGGAGGTTTTTAAAGAGCAGTCTGTACCAGAAACCCCTATTCAAAAGAAGAAGGGTAAAGGCATTGAAAATCCTGTAGATGAAAAAAAAAAAGCCCCTATATAGAAAGGTAAAGGTAAAAGTATTAAAATACCTTTGGAGAGAAAATATGAAACCTCTGTGAAAGACTTTGAGGAGCCTGTGATAAGAAATTAAGAAAACCTTGTGCAGAGGAAGAAGAATAAAAGTAAATCCATCAAGGAACCTGATGAGGTAGACAAAACACTTCCCATGCAGGAGGAAGAGGAGTCTGAGAAAAATCCTATTGAGACTGTGCATGCCACTGTTCCTCCTAACAGTCAGACCTACAAAAGACTTATCAAGCATCTTAGAGATGCAAGAAAAGAAATAGCTCATCTTAAAGTAGAAGATAAGGTCCACTTGGCTCATACGAAACAGCTCATGGATGGCTACAGTCACACCCTTGACTTGGAAAGGTTTGCAGCAAGAAAGGCCCAACCCCTTCATAGACAGTTAAAGAATATTTATAGGCAAAATAGAGGCTTTTAGTCTCAGAATAGGAAGCTAAAGGCTGAGTTGAAGCACTTTCAAGATGAGGTAGCCCAAATAAATTATCAGGTGTTGGTTGAAGCTTCCATTGAGGATGACAAACCAATAGCTAAGGAGAGAACAACTACACTAAAGAATCCTTTCAATGCTAAGAAGAAGAAGTCCGTTGTGTTAATTGAAGATCCTCTTTCTACCAGAAAGAGTGTGAGGTTAAGTGTCAAAATGACAAAATAGTTGGTAAAAGGTAGGCCCCATTTTTTAGGATGGTTCCTTTTTGGGAGGGTTAACTGATATGAAATTATTATCTCTGCCATCTATACAGGCTTCTAAGCGTTTATATATCTAGGTTTTGAGTTTTTACTAAGTGCTAGCTTCCCCCAGTGGTAAAAGGCACTACCTATTGTACAGTCAAGGCACCTAAGTAAAATGGTTTTGTCATCATGAAAGACTACAAATTTCTCTGTGCATGTTCAAGATTGAAGGCACTGCATTTTTTGCAATGCTACCCAAACCCATACATAGACGCAACACAAGTGGCGCTACTGAATGGTGCTACCTAATATTGGGCAGAGAACATAATTGTTACACAAACACAGCATAAGTAACGCTACCTAATGGTGATACCTAATATTGGGAAGAGAACATAATTGGCACACAGGTGCAACACAGGGGTGCTACATAATATTTCACAAAGGGAAAAAGTTAGCACACATATGCAACACAAAGGCTCTACCTTTTCTCCTTGTAGTGCGCTACCCAGATTTGCTACCCAAGGAAGTTGCCAACAAACACCAGGGATCTAGGAGGACCAAGCTAATCACTTTGGGATAAATTAATGATGGATAAGGTTGTGGAAACATCAGATGGCATCATGAAGACAACCACATGCTTTGAAAGACACATGGAAAACAAGGAGTTGCGCAACAAAAGGAAATCAATTCAGTTTGAAGCTCAGTTGGATTAGTCACCAACATTTTCCTGTTTTATAGTATAGGTGGTTAAATAAGTTGTTAGAGAAAATAAATGTTTAGATTTTTTCAAGGGAAGGAGGCTAGCTCATATCTCCAGCGGTTGCCTCCCTTTTTGTTATAAATAGATAGATCACTTGCTTTAGTAGTTTGAAATGGTTGATAAAGGCTCCCTTAGACTGTAATATTTGATGAAGTAACTGTGATCTAGTGATGTACTAGACTTAAGACTTTTTGACTAATAGAAACCAACTTCTCTTTTATCTTATTTGCTTCTTATGCTAAATTTTCATGCTTTGAATGATTCACATGAATGATTGTGGTAATTTTATGATGGATGTTTGATCATTATGTTATCATGATGTTTATTTAGCTTCCTTAGTTTCTCAGTTCAAGAAGATCTTGTGTTAAGAAACTTTCCTCCTTAGGATTTTCTGGACCTAATGTTTACAACAACCCCTACACTTCTCTCATTCAAGTCTTCCCTCTATTCATACTTACTCCCAAACTAATGATTGAATTTAACCAAGACCTTAATTGTTGTTGCATGCTATCCCTGTTATCTAAGTTAGAACATTATCATTTGAGTCTTTTTCCATTTGACCCTTTAGACACCATTACATTTACTTATAACTTGATGGGTACTGGGCTTGCCTTCTATGCAATCTAAAGGTGACTCCTAGTGCTAACATATCTCATCTCATTGCCCATATGGAAACTTGATAGCTCATTGCTTCCCTCTTGGCATTCTACGATATCTCTACTCGATCTCCTCTCCTCATCACTGAGGTTTTCTCTTACTTTTGGATCGCAAATGCAAACCTGCTCCTTCATGGTGCTGAGGTTTTCAGCATGCCTCAACCACCTCCTCAACACTTGTTATTTCCTTCTAGCCAAAAAACTTTGAACATGCCACCTTTCTCTCTGGTTCCTTGGCCACTCGTACCTCCAGTGTACTTTTGCCTCCTGTTGCATCTTCAACGCTGGCCTATCCATTTATGCTCTTATCTCTTGGATATTTTTATCCATTTCTTCCTTTATTTTGTATTGGGGGTCCTTGTCTTGACCACGCTTATCGCCTTCAATAGCCATTCTCCTTTTCTGCCTTCAGAATATAAATATGTGGCTCTGATACCACTTGATGGTATCATCCAATATCCTTTGTCTCCTATCTTCTACGTGAAATAAGAAACAGGATTTGATACCACTTGACGCAGACCCCCACCCTCACCTAGGGTCCACTGACCTCTCGATCTAAGGAAATTCACAAAGTTGAGCCGAATTAGATCTTTGGGCCCCTGTTGGAACCCAAAACTACTTTACACATGCCCCTTTTCTCATCAGGTGTAGGTCCTATGAGAACCACGGGATCCTATTAAGCCCCTTCTCCCTATTTGAAAATTTGAATAAAAACAAGTGCTACCTCTCTGGGCTAGGTCCTTTCCCCCATGTGACCTCGGGCTATGACCCGGGGTTGAACCTCCTGTTGAGGAAAACATATGAATTGATCTTACTCAAGCATTTTCAGACTTTACTTGGCTAAAGTAAAGTAGACGGGAATATCACCCTACATTTATAGCCAACAAAAATATGTATCCTAAATCACAAGTATTAATTACAAGTGCTTAGGATGGTTTTTTGTCAACAAAACGCTTGCTGGAAATTCACTTTTTATGTATCTTTCTGAAAATATAAATTTCTGAAAATAGATATAAGAATAGAAGTAAAGACACCAAGGTCATAATCAAGATAGATGAGACACAAAGCAATCCTTTATTTCATTCCAATTCATCAAGGAGTCATTGTCTTTACAAAACTTCACACATAAATCTTGAACCAAAGTCAAACTTAGAAATCTTCGATGGAACATACAAAAAGACCCCTGACAGAAAACCAAAACTTAACTCTAAAAGATGGATTAGCTTGCCACAGATTGTTTCCCACTCGACTCTACACAATATCCTTTATCAGTCATGAAAATTAATTCACAAAAAAACAAGCCTACACAGACTATCAAAGATAGATCAACACCTCTAAAGAACAAGTGTCTGAATGATTTGATTCAGTCCTAAATATTGTTGTCTACAATAAGAACCTGCTATCATAAAAGGGAATTAGGCTATGATGAACATATGAATGAATGAAAACTAAACTATCTCAACATAAACTCAAAGAGAAAGCCTTAGCATGCTTTGTGCTTCTATTCTCTTCTTGTTCCTCCCCTTAGTTAAGCTTTTAACAATTTAGAATTGGTTAGAGTAATTGAACTAACTTATTAGTTAAGCTAACATGAGTCTTTAACTAATATTAGTTAAGGAGGGGGGAAATTAATAATCATAATAGGGTCATAATTAAATAATAACTAATAGGTGGGACCCCCTTGTGACTCATTTAGTGATAACAATCATCACATCATAACATAATCCATTTGTTAAGAAAACACACCCCTTGTGCCTCCCTTCAAAACATATTTTCCTTTGATAATTTTAGCTCATTAAAATTGAAAATATTTCAAACTAATACTCATATGTCCAAAATAAAACATGTTGTCCAAAATCCATGGAGTCCACTGTCATAAAACAATAAATAACATAAAATTTAAAAACCATACTTTCCATTCTGTGAAGCAACCCTTCCTTGGTTGTTGTTGTCACCTCCTAATTTCCCTAAAATTTCCTTGAGCTGGGTAGAGCCTTTAGGCTTTATCTCACTGATCACATGGGAACAATAATCCCTCAGATGCATCTATGAAGACATGGATTTGTCAGAGTCATCGGAGGGTGAGGAAGGGGCAGCAATGGCGTTTCCTTTATCTAATGCATGATGGGATTCAGTCTTCAATCTCTTGTTGGCGTGAGAAGATTGCACAGGTGAATGGTTAGGGGCAGCTTGGACAATGGGGTTTAAAGGTGAAGGAGTAGGAAAAGATAATTTTGTCCATCCATAGTGTTGGGAGATTGTTGGGTGGACAATCTCCTACCACCCATCATTTTCTGGGACTTTAGACTGTAAAGAGACATGAGGAGGCACAGGTATAGTGGGGGCTTGAGGGGCTTGGAAGGGAGGCCTTTCAAGCCTCGGTTGGACTATTCCCTGTCCAATCCAATTAAATAATCCAGCATGGAACAATTGGCCAAGCTCTTCGAAATCAACATCAAAATGTATTGAGAACCTAGATCTCCTTGGGCTTCGGTTCCAATTACCTCTACCTATGTTTCCTCGGCCATGGCTTCCCCGACTGAAAAAACCAATTCTACATATGTTAACAATTAGAAAATAGTCTTTTAAATAACCATGCATGACAACTCCTTAAAAATATGAAATATATTTGGCTCAGAATGTATCAGAATCATGCAATCCAATCCATACAAATTGTTTTAATGTTAATCAATAAGAAGGGGGTAGATAAAATGTCCAGGGATACATGAGGGGTTTGTAATTAGAAAAAATATGATATAATGAAAGGGGAGAGATATGGTCACTGCTCAATGATAACAACGATCAACTGTAAGAAAACCAATAAACCTCATTGCAATCCACACAGAATCCTGCCACTTTTATCCAATCTAACACATAATTTTCCTTCACTGTGATCAATATCAGAATAGGGGGTGGACAAAATGAATATGGGATATGTGAGGGGTTTATAATTAGCTGAAAATGATATAATGAGGGGGAAAAAAAGTTTACTATTCATGAGATAAATCAAGCAATCCATAACATATTTTGTAGTAAAAAATATGCATTGACCAGCAATCAGATGGTTGAGTAATAATTCCTTTGTATTTGTTTAATTTCACTGTCAATTAATATCCAACACAGTGTCGCTACACAAGAGAAGTAATTCACACCATTTATAAGAGGTTATGTTCCTTTTATTCATACATTCTACATGTTATAATAGTCAACAAAATCACTCAATAAGTAACCATTAACATCCACCATTTCCATACATTTCTCCAATCCACGTCTATATTTGAAAGTAGTTTTTCCAAAAAATAATAATGAAGTCTCTACTTCTGTTAATAGATCCAATCAAGATCTGTAATAATATTCATCCCCATACATATTTATGCAATATAAATATCAAAATCATCAAGACCTCACATGCCAGGCCTGAAAAGGCAATTGAATATGACCAACAATCATCATTTAGACACAGGATATGCAGGAGAAAATTTTTGAAACCATGTAACCATGCCACTGTAAAAAAAGTATCTCAATGCGACTTAAAATCAAGCCAAACATCCCACACAACTGTCATCAACAGTGATCAATTTGCAAAAGGACAAACGCACTTAGAATTCAGGGGGTATTACTGGGCATACAAAACAAGCCATCCATATTATACGCAGTGCACGACTAAGAGAATTTCACAGTGTAATAATTCCCATAACCACACAACAATATATAACCATGATATAACTCAAAAACCTCATTATGAGTTTTTTTAGGTTGTTTGTGAGTGACCAGGCCGCGCACATTCAAGTGTATTCTCCCAACAACAAAATATGCAGTGGAAATATCCAATCCAATCTTCTAATTCTCAAAAAATCATCTACAGGACGTGACATGTGTGAACAACACCAAACTCCTATGGCCAATGCCAACCATTATACAAACATCATAAGCACCACTCTAACGGTCGTATAATAACCAACAATTCAACACCATGGTAAGGGAAAATAGTCAACCAAACAAGCGTGATAACAATGAATACTCACGAAGCAAACGACAGAGGCCCTTTCATAAAAAAAACTGATTTTTTGACAACAGGCTGGAGCCTGTGAACCTTTTAGAAGTGTAATTTAAAATGAGGGGCTCGTGCCATTTTCACAGAGGTATTGGCCAAAATCCATACTAACACGACTGCTATATGAATAATGGGTGAGTCCGCGTTCGAAGTAACATGCCGCAATAATCTTAACATGCTCAACAGACTTTGTATGCAGCTCCAGTCTGGAGGGTTTACGGGCTTGCACGGTAGCCATCACAGGAGGGAGGGGGACCTGACTATGGTGGAACTTCGGGGCTAAAGGAACATTCTTAAGGAGGACCACAATTCTCGTGATCATGAGGCATTTTCTTGACAGTGTTGAACAAGGTTCTAATTAAACCCAAGAACCGCAAAGACAATCATTCAGACATCGTTTTAAAGAAAACCCTTTGAAAAAACATAGTGGTAACAAAAGTATCACCAGGAAGACCACCAACTCTAATGAACTCACAAAAATTATATGCAGAACCATCAATTTTCCATTCAAAGACGAAACCACACAGTTGCAACACTCAAGACAACACAAACCCATACAACTGAGCCAAAAACATTTCATAACCAGAGTGAAGTCAATAATGGCCAAAAGATACATACCTGTCAATCAAAAACCTTAGGACAAGAAACTTTTGAGTGGTTTCACCCTGCTGAAAATCTGGAGCATGAACACAACAACCAGATCAAACAATAGTCTGATGAGGGTGGCAGCCAACGGGAAGGGTAAAGGTGACGTGCAGTAAATGCACGTCGCCTCCACCCATATCACATTTACTCCATAGTACATGCCAATGAGCCTTCATTAACACCATTAATCAACCAATGCATCGAGAATATAAACTCATTAAACCATAGCATAATCCAAGTTCCACACTCAACCATTTGTGTCGTTACCTTGCCACATGCACCACCCATGATATAATTCAAATGAATCACTTGACCACTATACAAGAAAACCATCACCAATAGCACAACCACCATAAAAAATTGCAAAGCCATTACTTCCATAAGCCACCAAGGTTTATAGAATATCCATGTCGGCTACCGATTTCATCAATCAACACATAACCCATGTATTATCACTTGCTAAGAATGCACCACCAAAACTTCCACGATATGCATATCAAATTTAACATTTTTTTTTAAATGCCATTTTCTTGTTAGTTAGGGATTAAACACTATCAACAAGTATTTCATTTATATAGTATCGCAGAGATACGTTTTGCCCCCCTTTTTTTTTTCCTTAGATACAGTTTTTACTTTTCCTCAAAATGCCCTTCTGCAATTTTTACTAACATTTTTTTTGTACAGGTGCAAGAAGAACAAATGTCATAAAATAATAGCAGGTTGTAGTATCATGAAGGAACAACATCTCAAAGCTTAACTTATATCAATGACAACCATATTCTTATCAACCAAGTAAAATTTTGTAGCACATCATCATAACATTGAAAATGATTAGACCTTATTTTCAAAAGTTCAAGGGGGTCCCACCTACTAGCATTATTTAGTCTTATATTGTTGGACACACCTACCACACTTAGAAGGGGGGTGAATGAGTGTGGGGCTCTTTTTCCCAGAACTTCCCTCTTGCACAAAAACTCATCAATTAGCATTCAACAT
>SNQJ01S0037527.1:157384-172868 GCA_010110895.2 Picea sitchensis | reverse complement strand
CCCCTGCTGCCAACAATTCCGTTAATCCCTGTTGAATGTGTAAAGAAAGAATGGTAATTTAAAGAAATAGACCTCACTGCACTCCAAGCATACCTCTCTTCAAGTTTTTTCGCTCCTTTTGGCTGGTTGTGCACTGCTTCTTTTATATATTTTAAAAAATAGTTTGAGTAGTTTCAGAGCCAACAGAATGAAACTAACGGTTTAGGATAAAATGTGTTATTCCATAAGTTAATTTCTATTGATAAGGCTTGCACCTATATTCATAATCCAAGGAGGATGACACGTCGTATCTTGCATTTTCCAACAGCTTGCACAGCGAAAAAACTTGTCTTTTAGTTCCAATGAAGATATCCGCTTGGATCTCATTAATTTCAACTTGGATCTTGTTTAATATCATGCATAACTAGTAAGATCCTATACAAAGTAATTTGTTCACAACTTCTATAAGGGGACCACAGCTGGAATTTTGTATTTCACCAGAAAATGTTGTATTCTATTCATCGTAGAACTAAGAGATTTTAGTTACACGCTCTATGTCTTCAATTCAACAAGTTCTGGCTGTTCTGGGTGCCTGTATACATAAGATAAGTAAAGGAGATATGTCCTTCTTCAAATTATCACTAATTACTCCATAAATCTTTTCTACATAAGCTGTAGGTTTGCTTGAAAAGTAAAGATGGGTACCTGGCCTCCACCTAATGTAAAACGTCCACCCGACTGATCATCCCAGCAGAAATACCCATGCTAGATGATCAGAATCCTTGAGGCATCTTCCCAAACAAAGAAACATATGATAATATGCTACGTTGAGGAGCCACACGAGCTGCAACACTTGATTTCAGTGGGCTCTGCAAGAGGAATAGTAAACTAGATGTATTTGACAGCCAGTAAGACAAAATATCATTACTCTCCTGATTCTCAATGACTGAACCAACACATTGGTCTTGTCATCTTCAAAGGATCTCTATTGAAGAAGAGATTTGTAGATGGCACATGTAGCAACAGGTCTTCCCCGAATGAAGCCAACATATTGGGAGATACGCTTGATGAGTGCATCGTGACTTTCTTGCTATCTGTTATTCAAAGATCTATGTGAATTCAACTCTTTTTCCACGTGTTTCTTAACAACAGGAGCAACATATTGCATATTTTCAGCATCTATGGATTCCATATTTACAGGGTGACCATTCTCCAGACTCTTCTCTAATACTGATGCTTTGATCTATCTTGGAAGAATTTCAAGTGTAGGGACAACCACAATCTGATGTTGACGAAGTACTTGATTCTCAGATTCTGAGTTTGACAGATTTTCTTTAAGCCTTTGTAAAGAATATTGAATTTATTTAGCCTAGATAATAATTGCAGCTTTACTTTGTCGCCGAAATCGATATTCATTACGAGCAACCATTGCTCGAAATCCTGTCTTGACAAGAATAGTTGACAACCGAAGTTTGACATAGGTTTTCCTGGCTCTATACCCATGCAGTTGTTTTTTTATTTGTATTGCAGCAGCCTCCCTCTTCATGTGTTCATAAAGCTTACGAGCAAGATTGCCTCTCCATAAAGCTTGGAAATGAACTGCAGCCTTGCGCATGGCAACAAATTCTCTCTGAGCAAGATGTGTGCGAACTTGGCGCTGGATGAGTCTGGCGGCCTGTCCCAATATTTCAATTCTTCGAGCATCTAACTCAGCCATTTGTCCAGCTCTTAGGAAAACCCTTTTTTTCCCTATCTGATAACCTTTGAGACCCATTTTTTCACAATTCTTGTCACATGCAGTTGTTTCATCATAGCCCTCCAAAACTTCTGGGGAAAGCATGCCAAAATGGTCTTGGAATTCATCAAATGTTCTTTTAATAAGATATCCAAATGTTCTTTTAATGGTCTTGGAATTCATCAAATGTTGCAAGAAATTGAAATTCTCAAAAATCCCTGGTTTGAGGACACCATTTGGTTGCACACATCTGATGTAGTGAGGTTGCATTGTGTTCGGGGTTTTCTTTTCTCAAGATAGCATTGATGCTCATATAAATGCTTCTTATATGGACCTTACTTAGTTCAATATCCACCAATTTTGTGAGATCGACCTTGGAATGTGATCTTACTCTTTGACGTGGAGCTTGCATGAGATAAAAAATTAAATGCTTGACATATAATGGTATATAGTGATGGGAAGTGAATCTTCTTATCAAGGTCTCATGAAATAAATTAATTTAATCCATGGGTAAATTCAAAGATTAAACTTTTGGGTTTTGGGTAATTAAACAATCCTGTGGAAAGGATCATATCCAACATGATGTAATAGTATATATTAACTTTTGGAATGGGATAATGAATATTTGGAAAAGTGAATGTGATATATTTTGAAAAGTGAGTAATGTCATAATAAGGAAGTGAGTTGTTGGGAAAAATATGAAACTATGACATTCTCATAATTAATTTTCAAACACTTATTCACTTTCTCTTAATTATGTAGATAAGGTGGAGTATATAAGGGTATTTAAACATATTGTGTCATCAACAAAAATAGTAGCATGAGTGATGAGAGGAGCAAGAAAAAGGGTCATGCTTAGAAACAATTTAAGTGTCACAATAAATTTTCCAAGAACATTGTGCCAATCTTTAACGAGAATAAGCGAAGCTTTGCGCAAGCATTTTGACTTAGGAGGGAGCCTGGAAATGCTTTGTCGGCCAAGTATTGTTGACCAAAAACATAGTCAACACATGGCATGAACTCATTACATGTTTCATTTTCTCAAATGTTAGCTGCTCCTCATCTATCCAAATGAAAGCTCTTTTCTAAGTGATATTTGTAAGAGGTGTCATCAATTGTGAGAACCCCTTGAAAAAATTATTGTAATAAGTGCATATCCCTAGGAATATTTTCAATTCTATCAAATTTCCAGGGGTAGGACACTTTATAATTTCCCTGATTTTCTCCTGGTGGACTTGGACATTGTTTTTCCTGATTACATGCCCCAAGTAAAGCATCTCAGTCATGCCAAACTCACATTTGGACTCTTTTGCATAGAGTTGTTGCTCCTCCAAAATCCCCAATACCTCATCCAAATGCTTGAGATGATCCTCCCAAGTCCTGTTATAAATGAGAATATCATCAAAGAAGACCAACACAAATTTCCTCAACTACTTATTGAACACATGGTTCATGCAGGACTGGAATGTAGTATGGGTGTTGTTTAGCCCAAATGACATAACCAAGAACTCATAATTCCCATAATGGCATTGGAAGGTAGTCTTCTGAATTTCCTTCTCTCGAACTTGAATTTGGTGGTACCCTAAATGAAGATCAATCTTCGTGAAATATTTTTCTCCCCTCAACTCACCCATCAGTTCATCGATCCTAGGAATTGGGTACATGTTCTTTATGATTTTCTTGTTAAGAGCTCAGTAGTCAATGCACATCCTAATTGAACCATCCTTTTTCTTAACCAATACCACCGAAGAGTTAAAAGGTCTAGAACTAGAGGTCGAATGGGACCCATCTTTAACAAATCCTTGATGGATTTTTCTATATCATCTTTGTACATCTTGGGGTGGCGGTAGGGATTGGTTATGATAGCTTGAACCCCTTATTATGATTCTATAATATGTTCAAATCCTCTATCTGCGGGTAGTCCTGGAGGAATGTCATAAAAAACCTTCTGATGTTTGTGAAGTAATACCTAAATATCGTTTGGATACTGTCGAGGACAATATAGTGGCTCCCTGTCAGAAATGTGCACTCAAATTCCCACTCTATGTCTCCATGTTGCATCACTGCCTCCATACTATGTGATGTCACAATCTTGGGAGGATACTAGTGCATATCCCGTAAAACCACCTTTTTTCCATCTGGTCCCATGAACTCCATTTCCATAGTCCTCTGATTAGTAATGTATTTCTCAATGGAGTATAACCACTGAACTCTAAGAACCACATTAGTGTCTGGCACATCCACCACAAGGAAATAATTTGTCAATGTATAATTCCCCATGGTTGTTTTCAACTTGGGGATCCATCTAGTGCACTCCATCTTATAGCCTCTAGGTATGATCAGGGTGAATCCCTCAAAATCCTTCATCAGAATCTCTCGCTTATCCACAAAATCTACATCTATAAAGTTGTAGGATGCCCCACTATCAATCAACACTGTAATCTTGTGCCCCTGTAGGACTCCTCAGACTCTGAAAGTGTGGTACCTGAGAAGTCCCAACATGGATGCCATAAAAGGGCCCTTAGCCCTATCCTGTGATGTCTCCTCACCTGATGTTTGGTGTCCCTGTTATTGTTCCTGTTGCTCTTCCTCATCATCATTATTAATGTTTGAATATACCTCAATATAATGAGCCTTTTCGATCTTGTCTTTCTTGGCATTCTTATAACCTGGTACACACAGATCCTGACAACTAAAGCACAATTTATTCCTCCTTATATCCTTTCTTCTTTCTTCATCCAACTTGGGCTTCCCATCCCAATCCATATGAAATGGTTTGGTTTCCTTTCTCTTCTATGGGAAGGTGGGTTTAAGAGGAAACCTTCTTTTAGCAACAACATCTTGCATGTCCCTAGTACGACTGAATGCATCCTACAAAGTGTTGGGCTTATAAGCCTTCACCCATCCACATAATGGATTTTTTAGACCCTCAACGAACAAAATCACCAAGCGTGCCTAAGATATGTCTGTCACCATCACTGCTAATATCTGGAACTCAAAGATAAATGCCTCTAGGATACCTGTCTGCTTGAGCTGAGGAAACTCTTGAAAATGGATCTTTGGGTCTTTCCTATCAAACCTCTCAATGATCCTCTATGTGAAATCAAGGTATGAAGTGATGCCTAAATGAACCAGTTGTTGATATTATGGTAGCTGCGGGACGTATTTACCTCCATGTGTAATCTCGATGAGAATAAAATATTCCAGGAAGCAAGAAGAAACCCTAAAGCATTGAACAAAACCCTAGAAGACAAGTCGACTCAAGGAAATATTTAACATTAAGTGTTTAGCCTCTAGGATGAGAAGTTGAAATAGATAGCTTGGGAAAATAGTATAAATACAGGAAGCTAAATCTCATTTGGTACACACAGCTCACAACTGCAGAAATGTAAAAGTGCGCACTGCAGAAACTGGGTAAGTGTGTAAGTCTGGAGAGTAGCTGTAGCTACAACTACTGCAATTTGCATTCTTGGTATAGGTTTGGGCTTTCTATTGGTTATGGTTTGGACTTTTTTCCCTTTATGCTTACTCTGGAGAGAGGTACGCTACATCGATTGGCTATTTGGCCTAGGTTTTTCTTCTGGAATCATTCTCTGTCAAGGTTAAGGTGCTCGGGGGTGGCTTTGGCCTATGGTTGGGTGACAATATTTCTATATTGTCTATGGTTAAACGATCACATCTATTATTTTCCAATAGGTTATGGGTCCACACTATCTTCAGAGAGTCTAACCACTGGAAGATAGATTGGGAGGATTTGTTCAGTTACAGTTGCAGTTGAAGTCAAAGTTTTTGCTGCAACAACTAAACCCTAACCCTCTTGTTGAGGCACCTTAAGTGGAGATATTGACCTAATTTCTGGATATCCTAGTGCGCCCTAACCTAATGCACCTCCTGATACTCTTAGCAAGATAAGACGTCAAGTTTGAGTTTTTGGTCAAAGTCAAAGGTTGATCAAGTCAAAGCAGTTATGACTTACTCTATGAAGTCAGAAAAAAGTTAGAAGGGGATTCTAACTTTAGAGCATGGAAGACAAGGATTAACCTCATCCTTGCCAAGAATAAAGTGTTGGATATCATGAAAGGAAATATCGTGGAACCACAGTTCGAAGAAGGAAAAGAGAAGGAACCTATGAATGTTGTAGTTATGGAGAAGATCAAAGACAATGACATCAATTCCATGAGTATCATAGTAGGCTCTATAAAAGACTACTTGATACCCTACATCTCCCATCTTGACTCATCTAAGAAGATGTACGATTCCCTAACAAACCTCTTCTCAGTTAGAAACATTGGACAAGTAATGAGTCTGAAGAATGAGCTCTGTGACATGAAAATGAATGATGATGACAACATAACATCATACCTTGTGAGAATACCTCAGTTAAGAGATCAACTACAAGCTATTGATGAAATCATTTTAGAGAAGGAACTGGTAAATACAATACTCAATGGACTTCCCAAGACATAGGATGCATTTTCCGCAAGCATGAACACAAGAAAGGAGTATCCCACATTTGAAGAGATTTGGACTTGTTGTGCACAAGAAGAATCAAGGATTAGCGCAAAAGATAAATCCCAAAAGTAATACGATGATCAAACTTTCACAACAAAGTTCAAGAATTTTAGGAATAAGAAGAATTTTGGCTGAAGGAAGAAACCAAATCAAGAAAAGGATATGTCAAAGATACAATGCTTCAACTGTCGAAAATATGGTCACTACAAGAACCACTGTCCTGAGTTAAAGAAAAGGAAGGAAACATATGAAGCAATAGTTTTTGAAGAAAGAGAACCCTCAAAGAAGGCCAAGCAGGATAAAACAGACTTCTTCTTCTAAGACAAGGTAACAATATTCTTCATAATTCTTGTACATACCATGTTTACATAGTTTATGTACATATCTTGCATATCTATTTCTTAGAAGATAATATGTTCAAAGAGAAACAATACCTATGGAAGAATAACAATATAAGGATTGCTATCACGATGACTACAAGTCAAGCAATAAACATGAAAAGATGAAGTACATTAACAATCCTTGGTAAAAATTCATGTGGAAGCTATTAACATAAGTAACAACTACAATATAAGCCGAAATCATAATCAAACTTGAAGAAACCTGGAAGAAGTAAAAACATAAAGAAGTCAACAATCAAGTGGAAATTAAAAAAATACTTGTGACACCTTGCAGAAGGAAATAAGGATGCAGACGAAAGCATGGACTCTCTTAGATGGAGGGATCCGATTATATAATTCCCAAAGAAAAGCATGCATTCATGCATGAAGAAAGGATTAGGAGGGATCTAATCCTAAATAATATGATCCATTGAGGATTATGACGTATCTATCCATGTTTCCATTGATGGTAGTAGCCATGAAAATAAACATGTGTTCAGTTTGACTTTAGAATAAGTCTTCTTCGAAAAGAAGCCTTAAAGTGTCCCTGGTTGTCCATCCAAATCCATGATCCTATGATAAAAGGAAGAAGTTGGAATATTTAGGGCATGGAATATATAGAAAACTCCATGGAACCAAGAGCTAAAGATAAACATGAGGAAGAACATGAAGATTCCAAGAGAGAAAGAAAATCCAGAACAACCAATCATTATATCGAGAATCACAAGACTATTAGCTTGGTTTGAACCCACTAGAAGCAATCGAGTAGAAGAAATGGAAGTTATGATAGAGAACAATGTGTGTAAGAAAAAGTGAAAAAAAAAATTTATGAATGGAAACATTGCAAGATTCATAGGTTCTTCCAGAAGGAGGGATAAGACTATGACAACAACTTGTTCCAGTAAACCATATATACCTCTTCTAGTATCCATGGATTGGAATTTACATGTAAAAGACTGTTCTTCCCAATAAAGAAAGTGAGAAAGAATCTTATACCAGAAACATACTCATGTATGAAGATATAAGAAGACCTTGTATGGATTCAAACAACTTGATGCAGAGTATCTCATATACAACATAAGCGTGGTGAAAACCTTCTATAACAGAGATAATATATCAGAATGGTTACTCAAAAGTCCAGGATGATGAATTTCTAATCCATGAAAAAATATCATGATGAAAAAAGAAGTGCTACTTGGATATGTTTCAGTTTGAGACTTGCCACGATGTCATGAGCTAGCGAGAAACAAATGTGATGAGTTCAACCATGATATATTGTAATGATCAGAGCTATATGTATCCTTCAGAGAAAACCAACGTTCCAGACATAACGAAGTACCTTGATATCAAGCATTACATTCTCTATGATGAAGTCCATAAAAGTGAAGTGGTTCTCCAATATATCTCCATAGATAAGAAGATACCATATATTTTGGTAAATCCTTTTTCCAAGATTAAAAAGTTTGTGTACTCAAGAAACAAGATGGAGCTCGTGGAGACGACTTCCTTATTGAAAAAGGTAGATATTACTCCCAGGTTGTTATTGTTGGAGTTAATTCACACACACCTAGGATTTATTTTTCCTAAGGTTTTTCCTTGTTTATTAGTCATAATTAATCATTATCTAGTCTACTATATTTTAGGGGAGAATATTCCACCTGGAGAATATTCTCTTTCAGTTGACACTTCAGTTTGACTAGTTGAGTTGAGTTTAGATGTTGCATTGGTTTTGTCACCATGCAACATTGGGATCATCACCAGCTAATGCACACTTTCCTTGGGATCATCACCATACTTGCGCATTACCCTTAATTTCCTGAGTTAACTCTTCACTACTCTCTATTCAGTCAGTTAACTGAAGACTAGTTGACTAGTTAACTCAACTAGGTGGCAGTTCACTCCTATAACTGCTTGAGAGACTAGATTAGGTGAAAGTTCACTCTCGTAACTATTGGTGTGTGTCCATATCACTCTAGACCACCACTATGGCTCATTAGTTACTCATGTATCCTATATCTTTGTAAATTATTCACTCTTTGAGTGTGGAATATAGTTAATGAGAATTCTTCCATTCTTTCTCTCCTTCTTCTTTCTCCAATTCTCTCTGCAAATGTGTGTATTATTGTTTATCTAGATTTATTCTGTGCAGGTTCGACACATTTACATGGTATCGGAGCCGACGAACTTCTAAGCAAAAGCTACACCAAATTATTTTTCCAGGTACTGAAGATTGAAGCACACCAAAAAGATGGATTATTCACCAGAAATACTTCTCACGCCTCATAACTATTTGGAATGGAAGCCAAAAATTATTCTTATGCTTAGATACAGAGGCTTGTACCAAATAACTATGGAAATGGAAGTAGAGCCTGATTCTGTCGATGAGAAAAATGTCTTTCTCAATAGACATGATATGGCCATAGGATGTATCCTCTATTTTATTTCTCCCGAAATTCTCCATCAAGTATATGACGACTCACAAGAATTCACTCCAAATGATTTATGGATAACATTGGATGTTTTATTTGGGAATAAGGAAGAATGCATGCAAAATGTTGACAAGATAGGGAATGTAGACAAGCCACTGGAAGATAAATCATCTCAGTTTGAAGAGCGTTCTACACAAGTATCTACAAAAAATTGTATTCCATTAATTGAAGATGATGTCTAATCCATTTCAGATTTGTTTTCTGAAATTCATGTGGAAGATGTATGGCATGCATCTCAGAAGTCACATGCAGATACTTTTCCATGCACAATGCATGCATCTCAGGAGACAAAAAGGGAGCCGTGCACAACAGACTCAATCATGATATTTTCTGAGAACTATTTGCAGAAACAAATTGGATATTTGAATTCCTCTTGGGAAATATCCAATTTCAAAAAAAAAAACCCCGAAACGGAGTTCGGGAACTGAAGTTATGATAGTTTCAAAATCAACAAAATTTCATCATTTTTCCAGAAATGGCCACACGGTTTTCAAAATTTCATCCAAACTTTATTTGGATATTCTTTATTACAAGAAGATAAAGTGGATATGTTTGGACATCTCAATGGTGCATATACTTCATCAGATCCATGCAAACATCTACATCTTCAACAAAATATTCAACGAGCACAAACTTGCACAGTTGCGAGGTCTTCTTGGAGTGAAGGACAAGGTTTCTTAGCAACTGTTTTTTTGTTCCTTCTCATTTTTTTACATACATTGTACCTTGAAGGGGGGTTTTCCCCATGAGGTTTTTCCTCTTTCCTCACTTTATTTCAGTGTATCTTTTGTATTTGGGTACCTAACATGGCCTTGTTGCCGGGACCCATTCTTTATTTTTACCATAGTGATGTTTAGGGGGGGTGTTGGAGTTAATTCACACACACCTAGGATTTATTTTTCCTAAGTTTTTTCCTTGTTTATTAGTCATAATTAGTCATTATCCAGTCTACTATATTTTAGGGGAGAATATTCCACTTGAAATATAGTAGACTAGATACTGACTAATTATGACTAATAAAAAACGAAAAACCTTAGGAAAAATAAATTTTAGGTGTGTGTGAATTAACTCCAACACCCCCCCTGAACATCACTATGGTAAAAATAAAGAATAGGTCCCGAAAACAAGGCCATGTTAGGTACCCAAATACAAAATATACACTGAAATAAAGTGTGGAAATAGTTAATGAGAATTCTTTCATTCTTTCTCTCCTTATTCTTTCTCCAATTCTCTCTGCAAATGTGTTTATTATTGTTTAGCTAGATCTATTCTGTGTAGGTTCAACACATTTACATGGTATGGATAATATTCTCTTTTAGTTGACACTTCAGTTTGACTAGTTGAGTTGAGTTTAGATGTTGCATTGGTTTTGTCACCATGCAACATTGGGATCATCACCAACTAATGCGCACTTTCCTTGGGATCATCACCAACTAATGCGCACTTTCCTTGGGATCATCACCAGACTTGCGCATTACCCTTTATTTCTTGAGTTAAATCTTAACTACTCTTTGTTCAGTCAGTTAACTGAAGACTAGTTGACTAGTTAACTCAGCTAAGTGGCAGTTCACTCCCATAACTGCCTGAGAGACTATATTAGGTGGAAGTTCACTCCCGTAACTGTTGGTGTGTGTCCATATCACTCTAAACCACCACTATGGATCATTAGTTACTCAACTATCCTATATCTATTGTAAATTATTCACTCTTTGAGTGTGGAATACGGTTAATGATAATTCTTCCATTCTTTCTCTCCTTCTTCTTTCTCCAATTCTCTCTGCAAATGTGTGTATTATTGTTTAGCTAGATCTGTTCTGTGCAGGTTCAACACATTTACAGTTATTGGATAAATCGGTGAATGCATACATAAACTAATCTCCCTAGATCCACCTGGATCTAGAAAAAAAGAAGACAAGACATGTCGCTTTCCCTAAGTTGCTACCATTGAATTTACTACCAAAGAAGGAATGGATGACATAACTTTAGATATCACTTCCTTATATCTCTGTTGTCCTTGCTTCACTTCGGTGCTTCTTGTCAAATCAGATCTGCAATGACATAAACCAACCAAAGTGAAAGAAATAATTGTAGATTCAATGCAAACCTAAACATGTGATTAAGGAATCATGTAATAAAACGTTAATGATTTTATGGGAAAGAAACATGTCACTGTATCATATTAAGTAAAAGTGGAAGATACAACCAAATTTCCTTGATGTCGCAAGTTCCCTTTCTGTGGTCCTTTGTTCCAACACACACATAAACGTGCTTCAAATTTGTATGAATATGGTCCACAAAGCTTGATGGACAAATGGAGGCCCCAAGCGTCAGTTGTATCAGGATTCTTCACACAGTCTTTAGCCTATTCTTTCAACAATTATTTGCTCAATATTTCTTAACCTTTTCCATGAGAAATTCATCATTATATAGGAGAAGGTGGAGTGGTTACAAAGATGAGGATGATCCCACCAAATCAGAGAGGCTAGTAAGATCAAAACCATACAGATGCCACCTCACATTCTAGAAGATTCTCCTTCTAGAAACTTCTTCCTTTTCTTAGCTTCAAACGTCATCGCATGTTGCCTATATAGAAGCATGTGTAAATACCGTGATCCAGGAATAAAGGAACTTGCGGAAATCAAGGATTTTTGCACTGTGTGCCACTGTCAACCAACAACATCATTCTAAAAATATCCCTTGTAAGGGAAGAACATAGTCATTTTCCTCATGTAAAATATTGGTTTGAGAGCCTGAACACATGCCTGTAGGGTCATCATTAGAGTGACCAAAAATAATGTGTAACAGAATTCCCCCCAAAGTATGAGGCTGGAACTTGTGACAGCCAAAATACTTTATAAAATGCATGTGTCTCGGGAACAAGGAGCACACCAATCAGGAGCCTACAAACAATCAAGCATCTGCATAAAATTATACCATTTCTGAGGTAGTCATTCCCATGCTTAGAATACAAGTGATTTAAATCATAAATGTAAGTCATGGCCACCAATTATACACCATGGATCCATGTCTTCAAGATTCTACATAGCCACCAGGAATACACGGTGGATCTATGTATTAGAAAGTTTAAATTCAGACACAACCATGAGACATACAAAGTGGATCTGTGTGTCAATACAAATCATAAATACTCCATCGCAAATTGGAACAAAATGATAAGATCCAGGGTCTTCAACCCCGTCGTCCATAAGTACGAATCTAACCATGTGATTACAGGTGCTGAAGTTGAACATGGTAGAAACCACTTGATTACTGGTCATTGATGAAAATCGTTAACAAGTGCGATGGAAATCACCATTGATGTCAATGACTCCCAAGATACCTTAGTACAATCCAATGAATGTGAATAAATGAGCTAAAGTTGAACAACCGATGAAATCTATCGATCAGGGACCAATGATGTCAATCCACTGTTGAAAGTGAAGAAACCTGCCATTGAGGCATGCAAGCTCTAAGGTACTAAAATATTTCTAAGTCTTGTTCCCGGATGATGAGTTGAAGTCGACTGGAAAAGACTCGTCACAGGAGGTCCTTGATGTATCCCCCATCAATGACATGAAATAAGTAACATATTTAGGGTATATCAAAGTATGAAGATGATTTGAAACTGACACGGGGAAGGCTGACATGGTAAGAATTGACAATTGCAGATGGCCGACTCGAGAGAAGGGTTGTTTGGACTTCTCTTGAAAATATGAATGACACGACAATGGTCTTGGCAGCATTGACTCAAGGACGACCCAAGATATGGATTTGCAGAGGGCCAGGCGAGAGACAAATGAATTTCTCAACCCGAATTCAAATGACAAAGGGGGTTTCATGTTCAAGAGCGACTAGTACTGCCACTAACATAGGTACAGAAACACATTTCTTTCCCAAATTCCCCCCCACCATTTCTGACGAGTACCTCTTTATCTTTATGAAAGCTTGAGGAGGATAACATATTCTTGTTGATGTAATCTCATCCTTTGGATGAGTCCCTTGGAGTATGTTTAACGAACCCTAAGAAGGAGTGGTTCAGTCTCATGTGGGTCTTTCGATGTTTGTTTAACGAGTCCAAATATAGAAAACTCAAAGGTTTTTCATGTTTATAGAGTCTGAAAAACACATTAAAGAGAACTCTCTCAGTTCCTTTTTCGTAAAGTAATTCGACGAGACCAAAACAATGATAAACTATCGCCAATCGAATGTTTTCTTCAAATAATTTTATGAGTGTGAAAAGAACAAGGTCGCTCGTCAATATTTTCATTTTTACAGAGTGCAAAAAGAGCTTAAAGGATACTCCATGGGTTCCTCTTTTCATATTTCCATGATGAGTATGAAAAAATGACAAAGGTATACTCGGTTATGTTCTCATCGATTTTTGAGCACGAGAACGAACAAAGACTAGGCTCGAGGTTTTTCTGAAAAACCCTAAAAAGTACTGGTATATGTAACAAACATAAAAGCGAATCAAAAAGACATCCATACGACATTGTTCAGGACATTAGTCTTTCCACCTGCAAAAAATAAATGACTCACAGGACCATTAGACGTTTAGGTTATGATAAAATGCATTAAAATAATATAAAATATTATCATAAAAAACAAAAAGTTAAATAAATAGAGGTAAAACTTATTGCTTTTTCATTTGCATTTCATTCAAAACTTGTCTAGAAACCTTATTTTTACCTCATATTTTGGTTTTTGATTGCGAGAAGCACAGGCTACCATTCAGTAAACGGTGTCCGTCAACATGGTAAGCTCATCATCCTCTTATTTTTCAATGGATTGAAATTCATTTATTTTGGTTAAAATGTAGTTTTTTGATGAGTTTTTGGGTCGGTAGGCACGCATTGAGGCTACCGCAGGTGACCAGTATCGGGACCTGTAGAAATCAATGATTTCCGCAGGAACCTTATGGCTCACTTGCGGAAACCCCGCACTTTATTAAAAGTTCATTTGCGGCAGTCGAAAACCCAACAATTTACCCACGCGTTTTCCCCAAAAAGAATTTCAAAAGTAATGATCGAAGATGCTAATCCCTTTTTCTCGTCTCCATGCAGGTATTTGATTGCCAAAATGTTGGAGTGGAGAGAACGGGAACACAAGGATGATGACTTCGAGGCCTTGAATGATCCAGGCACTGTCAATTCCCTACGATAGTGCGGATTGTTAAAAAAAATTAAAATCCAAGGCATGAGAGCCCAGCTAAGGTTACTAGAATACCTGGTCCACATGTTGGATGTAGACTAGAAGGTGTTTCATGTGGGTGTCCATGTTCTTTCCTTGGATATTGAATACATTTACTTCTTGACGGGGTTATCCCATTGTGGAGCACATGTGACCTTAACAGGAGGCTGAGGTGGTGGTTTGCCGATGAGTGAATAAATCCGTCGATACTGCAAACCTGAGGCCAAGAGGCACAAAGTTAAGGTAGCCATCAGAGGTGTTGGGGATTTAACTCTCCAAACCATTCTATTTACCATTGCACAGATGGCGAGAGTTGCATCTCCACACATGGCCCTCCAAAGTTATTTTCAGTATGCCTTGGAATGCATGGAACCTCGTGTGTTCAACTGGTGCAATGGTATTCTTTGTAGTATGAAGACACAGTTAACCAAAAGCAAGAATGGGGACCTGAAGCATTTTAGGTATGGATCCATTTTGGTGTCTTTATTTTTAGAACGAGTCCCTCATTTACGCCTACAGGTAGAGTGGGGTATACCAGCACCATGGGATCCAAGGATGAAAAGGTGGTGCGATCTCATGGCTCGGCATGTAGCGGGCCCCATTGTCAAATACAACGATGCATTCTTTGACTGGTTGAGGCCTCAAATATTGATGATAGATGATTACACCTATGCCAGTTTGGACTTTTGAGGTGACTCTGATTTGGTTCTACCTAAGGGTTTTCAGTAGGGGGACCTAGGTAAGAAAATATTTTGTTTTTATGGTGTTTTTGTGAATTTTTTAGAATATAAGATGTTTTTTATGCTCTCTATCCAATGGCTAATCAAAAATTTTGACCATGCAGATGTAGGGCCACACTGGTCTCCGGGTACATCCCCCATTCAGAGATGAGGGAAAGCAGTTGTAGTAGAAGGATGGGATGGTGACGACTATGAGGCGGTCGAGCAGAATCTAGAGGGTTTGACAACAAACATCCTGGACATACCGATAAACGATATTCCAAGGCGTTATCAACGCCACATCATAGGCGTGTCTGGTTCGCTCAGCTGACTACTTCGTAGGGTAGCTCGAGCAATAGTATGCTACCATGAGAAGCATCCATGATGCTATTTTGTAGAAGCCATGGGCTTCATATTTTAATATTTTGGTCTTTGGACAGAAATCACCTTTTTGTAAAAAACAGTTTTATTGTTATATAT
>SNQJ01S0037527.1:138466-157374 GCA_010110895.2 Picea sitchensis | reverse complement strand
ACCAGCTTACTTTGCTTTATATACAACATGTGATGTGTGATTGGATTTACAAATCTCTCAAATGTCTGTCTAACACATAATTAGCTAATGCATCAGTTAACGTATTTAGACATCTAGGAATGTGTTGATTCTCAATATAATCAAACTAATGTTCCAAGAGGCGAATTCATAAATATACTCGTAAAAAAGTAGGACTTCAGATAGCGTAATGTTATTTAACTGTAGCACTACTAGCTGTGAATCAATTCGTACAACTAGTTGTCGAATCCCAAGTGAAATAACATCGGTCAACAATTCGATGACTGCGCTATATTCTGCAATATTATTGGTTGCATGACTGAGGAAAACACCTTGCAGACTGATAAGTTCATTCATGGGTCTGTAGATTTCCCAAGCAATAGAAGCTAGGTTCTGAGTACTACGACTAGCACCATCGGTGAAGACAATATAGGGTAGCGAAGACACCAACATCTGGAAACCAAGCACAATGCAAGGTAATAAGTTGGGGGTAGAAACCAAATAACGAAAAGCACACAAAAGTATGATACAGTAAAAATACAATAACTTGTGCAAATATAGTCTAAGAATAGTACTTCTTCAATTAAATCCCATTTATGGGTTCACTCAAAGGAATTCCATCATAATCTACTAACTCGTAATCTCCCTTCTCCAACACTCATTTGGCGATATAAGGGTCGTTCCACATAGCCTTGAATTTTTTGACCCTTAGTAAATCATGATCCTATTCATAGAGGAGAACTATGTCACCTTTAGATAAAACATGTGGCTTGACATGCTTGTCATATTGGGATTTTACATGTTTCTTCTAGGTTTAAATAACCAGGGTGGCATCACAACGGGTTTCGTCTAATAACATAAGATAGAATAGATGTTCTTCCTTGATAGAGGTGCTGGTAAGAAGTTCAATGACTAGCTTCAATGAAGGTATCTCACATTCAATCGACAGGACAAATTCGATATGATACACCAACTGAAAAGGCCTAAATCCCATGGCAGACTTCACAGATGTCTGATATGCCCAAAATGATGAAAACAACATCGTGTGCCAACTTGTCTTGTGGATTCATATTATCTGTCGAAGCATAGTGATGAGAACCTTCTCTATTGCTTCAACTTGGCCATTGGCCTGTGGATAGTAGGGGGTTGATTTTTCATGTCGAAGACCCAACTTTTTGGTAAGCTCAGACATCATGAAATTTTGAAAATGGCTACCATGATCGGTGACAATAGCTTGCAGGATTCTGAATCGTGTGATGATATGATTGAATATGAATAGGGTTGCAATTTTTCCGGTATTATTGAATGTAGGCATCGCCTCATCCCATTTCGTGAACTAATCCATGGCTACGATAATGTATCCATGCCCCTCGGCCAAGTGAGGGTTACATGTCATGAAATCAATGCCCCATTTCACGAAAGGTCCAATGGAAACTACAGGGTGTGAAGGAGAAGGATGTGAACTTATCTTATTGTTGTATGTTTGACAAGCATGGAATTTTTAGATGGCAATAAAATAGTATTTAAATAAAGAAGGCCAAAAATACCCTGCACGTAAGATCTTTTGGGTAGTAGAAAACCCAAACACGTGACCACAACATGCTCTAGAATGGTAGTCATTCTAAGATTTCTCAGCCTCATCATAGGTGAGACATTGTCAAAAAACGGATTCAACCCCACGACGATAAAGAGTGTCACCAAGGATAATGTACTAATGGACTTGGTAACGTATATGATGAGGGTCAGTGTTAGACAAATCGGGATGAAAAGTTTGAGTCTAGAGATAAATAATGATATCCCCATACCGAAGGTCATTGGAACTACTTAAAAAAAGGGATTTGTCAGGTAAAGAATCCTCTGCTACATTTTCTGTCTCAGTCCAGGGAAGGTCACATATCAGTTCGGTAAACACCAAGGATTTCTTAGAATTAGTGCGTTCAAAATCTAAGTCAAACTCCTGGAGAATCACTATCCATTTGGATTATTTACCCCCTAGCAATTGACGTGTAAGAATGTGCTTCATAGGGTTGCAATCAGAAATTATAGTGGTATTGCGTAATAGGATATAGTGACAGAAACGTTGGACACCTTGAACAGCTGCCAAGGCCAGTTTTTCAACATGTAAGTATTTGGTTTTGGTAATCGTGATACTCTGACTCAAATAATAAATGACAGGTTTGTCGTGCAAATCGTCTTCTTGGATTAGAACCATGGCAATGGTAGAGTCTGAAATGGCGAGATAAATAAAATAATCTCGACTATAATCGGGTGGGAAAAGTAGTGGGGTATGGATTAAAATCAATTTTAAATCTTCGAAGGATTTATTGGCAGTGGTATCCCATACGAACTCATAACCTTTCTTCAACAGTCGAGTAAATCTGAGTGTTAATTCAGTGTAGTTTGGGATAAAATGATGTAAAACATTTTCCTTCCCTTGCAAACTTTGTAGCTAACAGAGTGAGGAAGGAGGAGAGAGATTGAGAATCGCCTCGACCTTTAAAGGATCTACCCTAATCCCTTGACGTGACACAATAAATCCCAGGAGTCAGCCAAAATCCACACATAAGACACATTTGTGTGGGTTTAAGCATATACGATAGAACCAACAACGAAGGAAAATGGCTCAGAGGTGTGCCAGATGGTCACTACGATGCATGGAATGCGCCGACGGGTCATCTAGATATGGTTGTACAATGTGCTTGATATCATGAAAAGCATAAGACATGGCACATTGAAAAATCGCACCGACGTTCTTTAAACCGAAGGGTAGTTTCCGGTAAGCAAAGGTGCCCCAAGGACAAATGAAAGCGGTTTTGTGTTGATCAGTGGGTAAGATGTTGATTTTATTATATCTGGAGAAACCTTCCATCAAAGAGAATATTTCACTTCCGGTGCAATCATCAACGATCTGGTCAATGAAGGGAGTGGGAAGGTTGTCCTTAGGACAATCTTTGTTGATATCCCTATAATCAACGCAAACATGGATCGTACCTTGTTTCTTGTTAAATGGAACTAGATTGGATACCCAATCAGTTAAATCCACGGGATAAATAAAGCCAGCTTTAAGAATTTTTTTGACCTCAAGCTTGATAGCAGCTGCCTTACGAGGATGGATCGGGCGAAGTGCCTACCAGACGGTTTTAGTGCCTAGGTAGGTCTTAATTTCATGTACAACAATATCAGGGTCAATACCCGACATCTCTTCATAGCTCCATGCAAAGATGTCACGAAACTCCTAAAAAAGGGAATTATATGTGACGACCTCATCAGTGGAACATGAAGCTCTGATGTGAAAATTTTTGACAACTCTAGGTTTAATATATATGTTGAGGGGGATGGTGGGTGAAATGTTACTCAAGTTCCCTTCATATAACACATCATGTGTGGACTCAGGAACAGAAGAAATAACAACAACGGTCGATGGAGTCGAGATCCGTTGGTAACTCTCTAAGGTGTGCTTCTCCAGGAAGAGGATGGAATGATGATGCCCATCATCCCATGGGATGTCTTCCATGGACATAATCGACATGATCATCTTGTCTGTAGGAAAAACAATGTGGAACAGATCTGGAGATGAATCACCAAGAGAGAGAGTAGAAGGGTCGGTCAATTGAATGGCTTGATAAGTAGATTCAATTGGACTTAAAGGCATATGGTCTCCATAGCGAAGATAATCACCAGGTTCGGGTACTATCCATGGGTCAGAAGATGCCAGGGTCTCATGAACGGAGGTGGAAATCATGTTGATCAAGGAAACCAAAGGAGGTGGAACATTGGGTGATGGGATCAGGAACATACCCATCAAAGTCAAATCTTTGAGTAGACCCACACCGACATTCTCATACCCAGGGGGTGTCTTTGATATGAAGGGTATGTTGCTAGTACGAGTATCAGAGTTAAAAAAGGCCAGTTGGTCTACTGTAACAACTTTTCCCTGGTGTGGAAAACATACAACACAGAAAAGATTAGACACGACTGCACACATGGAATCAATCCAACTACGACCAAGTAAGATGTTGTAATCAAGAGGTGCATCAAAGACCTCAAATTCGACATTGACTGATTTTACTTCTAACGTAATAGACAACGAGGGGAGTATACTGTAGGGTTTAAATCCAGAGCCATTGAAGGCTTTGAGCATGTTGTGTGATTCAATTAAGGGAGGAGAGCCAATGGATTTCCAACAGGCAATAGACATTACATACATCGAGGCACCCTCATCAATAACTTTTCTACAAATGTTCTTGTCTGCGAAAACAACTTGTATCTAAAATGCAAGTTGAGGGGGTAACCTTGGAATGTGATATTCCAGGTCAAAAATTATTAAATTCGTATCCGTAGGGTCAATTCCACCAATAACCTTTAACAATGCCTTCCTTTGAGTGGGAAAACTTTGAGGGACTTCGAGAGCCGACATCGTGGAGGGTGCTTACACCAGATCCTCTACAATATTGTAGTTCTGAGTAGCACGTGCATGAGGATTGAAGGCATACTTTTGAACAACACCCTTTGGGGGAGGGTGAAGAACTGTATCGAGACTCGGTTGTTCGAGATGAAGAGGACCATTGGGAGGTGAAGTCAAGGGAGACTGTTGAACCAACGAAGGTGGTATATCGTGAACTTTCTCCTTTGAGGAAGAGTAATATTTGGCCCGAGTGGTAAGTGTAATGTCATTCATTTTTGAATCACCAATACACATAAGTACATAGGAAGTAGTGGAGGGAGAGGGCTGGTTGTGAATGACCAATTGGGCCTGCTGTTGAGAAGGGAAAGGTTAGGACAAAATGGTAGGTGTGGGAGGTTTCGTGGTCCCTTGAAGGAACTTAGTAATCTCTGCCCGTATTGGAAAATATTTTGTGTAGTGATCATCACCACATATAAGGAAAAGGTATCGGGGTTTGCGCTTATCCTTATCATCAACAGGTTGCATTTTGGATTTCTCATATTGCGGGTTATTTTTATCCTCCTTGTTCTTACCCTTCCCTTTTTTAGATTTATTTTTTTCGGCAGGGGTAGATTGAACGAAGTTCACCTCAGAGGTTTTGTCGGTGGAAGGAGTAGGAGTTGGAGCATTTTGAACATTAGAATAAGTAGACTTGGGATTGGTAGGAGAGGCTTGTGCAGATTGAGGTTGAGCATGGAAGGTGCCAATCACACCATCAACCACATGAGAAGCAACAAGGGTAGTTGAGGTAGTGGTGGCAGAAGAACGAGGTGCGTGAGGGAGAAAATCGTAAAGAGTACCCATTTGTGAATAAACGAGATCGAGGTACTGAGCACGACTGATCGTCTATTCTTATGTGACAACTCCACCCAAGGCAATGTCAAGAGAGATTTTATTCACGAAGGATTTGATGAACCATTCTGCCAATAACTGATTGGGAAGATTGAGTTTGATTAAACGTTATCTTCATCTCCACTCATTAATGTGATTGGAGATGTGAGTGGCCGTATTTTGCTTGAAGGAACTCAAATCTCATTTCTCATTTCATAACAGATTGGAAATTGGTAGTGTGTGAGGAAATCCATGACTAGGGTATTAAAGTCGGGGAAGAAGCCTCATGGTAATTCTATATACCACTTTGCATCCGAACCTGTAAGAGTTCATTTGAAGAGTCGTAACTGAATGGAATCGTCCATCAAAGTGTTGGATGAATACCAAAGGTGAGAAGTCATGACATGGTTGTTTGGATCTTCTCCCGGTTTACCATCAAATTTTGGAATGTCAGATGGTATCTTGGCCAGTATAACAGGCCAATGGGGAGAATGCAGGATGGGGTCATTCAAGATTCTAGACAATTCAGTAAGATCCAAAGTGGCTAAAAAGGGTAACTATATATTCACATGAGGATACTGATGACTTTGGGGAGGAAGTCTCATTGGTATACCAGTACGATCGTAAGTAGTCTGCACGTGAGGTGAAGGTCCTGACAGATTTAGATGTGAATGTGGAGGCATGTAGCTCATAGGGTTTTACTGATTAGGGATGTTCCCTTGGAAAGAGACACTAGATTGAACATTCGAACCCCAAATGGGATTGGAAGAACCGAGATATGGCTGACACGAACTAGGGGGTATGAAAGAGCTAACTTGAGGTTGTTTCCCCCAAGATGATTCTGGATTTCCCTGGATGAGAAGGTTCCAATACTAGGCTAACGATCCTGGAATGTTCTTTCCACGAGGTGTGGTAGAACCTCCAAGAAGGGGTTGTCCTCCAAACGAGGGTGGTTTTCCAATTTGGTTGTGACCTCCAAATTGAGTTTTCCCCCCAGTTTTATATTGTCCTCCAACAGGAATCTGAAAACCAAAAGAGAGTGATGGAGTAGAGCCTCCAATTGGATTGGAGCCACTTGGGTCAAATCCTCCCATCAAAGGCGGATAATACCTTCTAGAGGGAACCTGGGAAGGTGTCGGAATGAAACCGGAAGTAGCATTGTACCCAGGAGGAGTAAAAATTCCAGAAGCTCAAGACGAAGCTTGAGTAGGAATGGGGATAACAATATTTAAAGCATGATACCTATGAGGGAGAGATGGGACAGGTCTAGATGAAAGTGGTGTACCGATGGGATCTTGGGTAACCACTGGATTCCCAATGGGAATAGTCGTAGCGTGTGGGGTCAATGACGTGGAGGGTCAATGTTGGACGAACCAAGAATTTTACGGAAAAAATCTATGGCCAACTATGAAAACAAGCAACACTCGCTAATAACATCTAGGAATCAGACCAAGCAAACAAAACCTTCTTATTTCTAAGTCACTAGTTGGTAATTAAATTCAACATTGTGAAGTCAAGACAAGAAGGGGCTAGGACAAAGTGGGTGGAAAAGTTACGTTGAGGACCTGCTTAATGGACTTACACCTTGGTGCAAGCTTCCACATAGAATCGTGGGTATACCCTCCAAGGATCCCGAGTGAGTCTGGCCAATGTCAATTCTAGGAACCATGAAGACTTGCCCCTTCATAGTCTCCTCGTGTAATACCCTAATAATATAGGAAAATAAGGATACCAAGAACAACGATGTTGCCTGGGGAAACAGTCGACAGTCCAATCCATGCGCAAAGGCAGGGTATCTAGCCTAAAATCAACTTGAGAGGCTTCCACTCATCATTGTGGGTATACCTTCAAGCGACCCCCATAATACACACAATCTCTACACTGAGATGAAAAAAGCAGGGTGAGTAACTCTGCCAATCTCAATGTGACCTCAGGTTTGACCCTTGTGTGAGAAGGGTTTCCCAGGAAAAAATGTTTCAAATGGAATTAAACACTCCCTATCATAAGATGTTATTGTGTGTTTTGTGCTTTGGAGAGTGTGTCTCACTACCTATTCCAAATCTCTAGCCTAGCTAATGTTGGTGTAAAAGATCCCTAGAAAATCAAAGTTACTAATTGGTTTTTAGATTTCACGATATTTTTTAAAGGTTGTTGTTACTCAAGAGGGAGACGGGAATGAAACCAATGTTATGTAAGACCTTGACCCAATAATATGCAAATAGAAATGAATGATGCAAATTTTTGTTCAATGAACTCTATCTACAACAGGGAGAAGGTATTTCTGGAATGATCTAAGCTACAAAATAACTTTCTTTTTCTTAAATGAACACAAACACAAATGCAAACAACCATAAACAATGATTTTTCTCAATGTTCTCTTCTTTTGGATGCAATAAAATTTCTTACATATGATTTCTTAAATGAATAAGTGACTTTAAATTCTTCCTTTCTAAAACCAGATTATGGGTATGACCAAGAAAGGAAAAGTAATCCAAGAAAAATTATACACTCAACAAACACCCAAATCAAACTTTCAATGAAGATACAAGTAAAAAATGACAAGAAAGTGTTTCTTCAAATGCAAATGAAAAAATGACTTCCCAATCATCAAGTAATCCAGAACATGTAATCAATACAAAACTTTAAATCCAATCAAAATTTTTTAATCGAGCACACACTTAGATACAAGCTTAGAGATTATACCCTTTTCGATAAAAACCAAAAACAAAAACTGGAAAAAGATTAAACGAGAGGTGTTCGATCTTCGAAACCAATCAACCACAAGTTAAACTGTCAGAAAAAAGTCAAGGAATGGCATTAAAAATCCCTCCCAGTTGACTAAAGAAAAAATGGGCATCAATAAAGGTCAAGACCCAACTCTAAAAATTTCACAGACGTTGTCGCAGTCTAATAGCATATCATAGTGCAGAAATCAAGAGTTTCCGCAGGCCAGAAACAGATAGGGTGAGAAAAGTTTGCACTGAAGCAAACAACCAGGGTGCGGAAATTGAAGGTTTCTGCAGGCTATGTATAGGGTATAGTGTTGAAGTGTTTGTAAATAAATAAATTTTGAGAAGAGGGTAAAGGATCTAAGTGGAATTTTAAATATAGAGAGTCTGAATGGATCTCCCACAGACTCAGAGACTGATTTCAAGTAAAAAGAATAGGTTAAATGAAAATGGCCAACAAAAAAACCACAATCAAGTCCTCCCCAGTGGATTCACCAATTTTTTTATTGGATAAATAGGTGAATGCATACATAAACTAATCTCCCTAGATCCACCTGGATCTAGAAAAAAACAAGACATGACATGATGCTTTCCCTAATTTTCTACCATTGAATTTACTACCAAAGAAGGAATGGATGACATACGTTTAGATATTGCTTCCTTATATCTCTGTTGTCCCTGCTTCACTCGGATGCTTCTTGTGAGAAGTGAAAGCAACCAAAGTGAAAGCAATAATTGTAGACTCAATGGAAACCTAAACATGTGATAAAGGAATCATGTAATAAAACGTTAATGATTTTATGGGAAAGAAACATCTCACCCTATCATATTAAGTAAAAGTGTAAGATACAACCAAATTGCCTTGATGTTGCAAGTTCCCTTTCGGTGGTCCTTTGTTCCAACAAACACATACACTTTCTCTGAATTTGTATGAATATGGTCCACAAAGATTTATGGACAAATAGAGGCCCCAAGCGTCAGTTGTATCAAGATTCTTCACATAGTCTTCAGCCTATTCTTTCAACAATTCTTTGCTCAATCTTGCTTAACCTTTTCCATGATAAATTCATCATTATATAGGAGAAGGTGAAGTGGTTACAAGTATGAGTATGATCCCACCAAATCAGAGAGGCTAGTAAGATCACAACCATACGAACTCCACCTCACATTCTAGAAGATTATCCTTCTAGAAATTTCTAGAAACTTCTTCCTTTTCTTAGCTTCAAACACCGCTGCACCTTGCCTATATAGAAGCATGCGGAAATCCCATGATCCATGCATAATGTATCCTGCGGAAATCAAGGATTTCCACATTGTGTGGCACTGTCAGTCCATAATGTCATTCTAAAAATATGCCTTGTAAGGGAAGAACTTAGTCATTTTCCTCATGTAACAGATTGTTTTGAAAGCCTGAACACATGATTGTAGGGTCATCATCAGAGTGACCAAAATAATGTGTAACATAGGTTGGGAGGGAGCACTGATGTTTTATTGATTTATGTATAGTCATTTTTTTCAGTTCAAAAAATGGTCCAGGATTAACAGTTCCTTTCCAGTTTGGAAAATGGTTTGAGATTTCTGACGGATAGGCATTTTACAGTTCAGAAAATGGTCCATATTGGACAATCATTTTCGTAATGAAAATGGTTCGATAGATTGTTGATATACCATATACAACAATTCCCCTTGTGGCCAGTGTGGGGGTATGGTCTCACATAAATGTAGTCAGTAGAGAAGGGTGGTTGAAGGTTGTGGGTAAGTTGCACAAAAATGAATAAAGTAGGTTGAAAAGGGGAATCAAAAAGGTATTCCTAAGGCAAGCCCACCTGTTCAATAGGGTCTAGTTGTATTGATTGAATAAATCCAAGAAGAAGTTCTGAGGATCCCACGACTGGTTGTAGCTGTAAAACTGGGTAATCCTTCCTGTAGGTTAAAGCTACCTGACCCTCCCTAAAATAAGGGGTTACTGTATCATGGGACCTATAAGTAAGTGGATCAGCCTGAAAAATGAAAAAGTAATCATGTCTATCCTGTCCAACCAATCCTTCCTTTTTCAATTGAAACATGTCCAGCAAATTTTTTTTGGTTCTGCAAGAATATAAAAAAGAAGTTTCTAAAGCCCGACCCACCCGAAATGTTGTATATAAATATCAAGGGTGTTATGGAGAAATAACATCTATAAAGAATACCCGCGTGATATCAACTAGTTCAACTTCCTTCATTATAAGTCAAATGCGATAAGAAGGTATAGTAAAGAAGATCCATGATTCCACGAAATAATCCACTAAATTGGGGTCTGGTACAAAAGGAAAGGTTTTGTGAGCATTCAAGCTTGTTAGACTTAAAGGGTATGGGTATGTCTGTGATCCCTAAACATGGCTGGGTTCAAACTTTCAGGATACGGGTCTGAGATCGTAATCAACCTTCTGGGCACTTTCTTTCATTTAATTTCTTCCAGGGCCACCTAACTTAACTAATAGCAATAAGAAGTAGTGCCTAAAGAGGATTCCAACCAATCCTACCCACTTCCTGTCTAACAGTAGGATTCTAAAAGGTCAATATAAATGGTCTATCTAAGTGTTGACCCTACACCCCATTCAATCTCATAAGTTGGGACAGTATTTCCTAAGGCATTTTTGAGGATCCCACAATTTAGATGTGCAACTTCCATCTACTAATCAAGTAGGATGAGGAAAGTAAGACCACAACAATTATTCCCCCCAAGCCTACCAAGCCTATTTGTTTGTGGTTGTTTAAAAGAGGAGTTTCATTTTTGTATATTATAGACTCACTTATTACACTATATCACTTACCACTTACTATATTTGTAATGAAGTTATGTAATGAAGTAGAATAATCTCTCACCACTTTAGCAAGAGGATATTGTCCTTCCCGAGCAATCTCCATCTTCTCACGCATTGTGGGCTAGACAATGATAAATATTCATCTTCTCATGCATGATCCATCCACCAATGACTATTATATATATTCATATCACACCAGGGATAACATCAATTCTCATCTAATGTCTGGGGGATATGGGATAACAACTAATCGACTCACCACCTGAGAGGTATATGGGATAGCATAACTCATAGGAGAGATTAAAACCAAGGGACCGTTGTACCATAATATCAGCAGTCATATCAATAGTTATCTCATATTCTATTAGGCAGTCAACTTATTCAGCTTCTTAGATCGTAGTGGGGGAGGGCAGTCATTGCATAACTTCTCATATCATCATGGCAAGCCATTATTACATAACTTATCATAGCGTATTAGAAGACAATCATTGCATATTTTACTGAGCATCATACATTATTAGGCCGTCATCACCTTATCATCGTATTGGGGGTAAGTAACAACTTATATGGTATTGGGGGCAGTAACAACTTATATGGTCTGATGAGTGAGATTGTTGTGGGTGGGATTTTCAGTTTTGATCGGAAAATATACAGTGTAGACAATCTAATGACTACACTGTGGATTTTCTGATCAAAACTGAACTTATATGGTATTGGGAAGTCGCCTCGTCTTATCATTCAATGGGCCTTAAAATTCTATTGTATATGATATAACATATATGCGGGAGATAACGTAACCTATATCATATGTATTGGGCCATCATCTCATCTCATTGTCCAATTGGAAGTCATCCCAAGAATGAAGATAGGTTCTATGTCGCTCACTAATAAAGACCTTCACTAACCAAGATCTGCACTAACCAACACCAGTAAGTAAGACCTTCACTAAAGAGAACATGTCCTTTAGCCTATAAGACCTTCATTGACCTTCGCTTTCCTGCACTAACCAAGTAATACCAAGACCGGAACTAACCAATACAAGGAAGGCAACTCGATACCAGCTTGGACAGACAAGTTATTATCAATTCTATCTCAATATCCATAGTTAAACCAACTATTCTATTAGACCATCCTATAACACATAGGTTTTTTCCTTCCTTTATCGCACGCAGGTCCATCCACTCAATCCTTCCTTCCATTATTGAAAAGGTTAGTCCTGGTCACTTCTGAATGAATGATTTCCTATACTTTCAGGGAAGGGAGACATATGATAACTAGGATGGATTTCCCTTAATAACTAGGGGATACAAAGCTAGCTAGTCATATCATGTAACGATGGGTTTATTTCCTATTCTTGAGACTGACACTTTCCACTTGCCATTGTTTTCACTGATCTTCCATTCAGAGACAAAGCTATCGAAGAATTAGCTAACAACTCCCTTTCCCTTGAACATCCTTGAATGCCCTTATCCCTTTTATATGGTTATTTCCTATTTTAGTAAGGAAATACCCCACAACTTGTTAAGGAAGATAAATGAAGGAATATAATTATGGAAGTGAATTTTATGTTTTACCAGCCCAATAATCAATCTATCGATCTAGATTTTTCTTTCTCGAAGTGGATGGGAACGATAATGGATAGGAATGAGAAGTTAAGCTAGTTCAGGCATAACCTTAGTGAATCTAGTTCTGGCATAACCTTGTATTGTTAGTAATCTATTCTCTAGTTTAGTTCGTAAGGTTAGAGTGAATTTAAGTCATTAGGGAAGAAGGAAAAAGAATAATTAGTAGGATTCAAACTCACCTGAAAACTGAGAACATATCCTTTATCCCTTCGATTATATTGATGGCTCATTCTTGCTACACATTATTATCTCCTGATCGAATGTGTATCCTTCAATATAAAATATCCTTCCTGCTAGTCATAAATGTACATACCATTGCACATTACCACTTGGATACGAATTGGATAAGAAGTATACAACTTCCCCAATAGAATGGTATCATGGAAAAACGGTCTCACAGTCCAGCCTCAGTCCTTGAGTCAAAATCCTGAACTTTCCACTATCTCATGGTCTTATCTCTGTTGGGCATATCCATATTTGATCCATATTTGTTGGGCGTATCCATAACCATATCTCGGTCTCTAACCGTATCATGGTATCATGGTATCTAACACCATTGGCTCAAGATGACATATACACATTGGTATAGATTGGTCTCTTTGGTACAAATTGGTATCCTTGTATTGAATCATAGAGAAAGAGGAGAAGACCACCCACATATCTGGCTCCACATTTCTCGGTCTTTATGGTATTTTTGGCTCCTAATGGACATGACATTTCATTATCCATCAACATTTATCGATACATCCCAACCTTTCTCATGGGCGGGTTATTCTTTAGTTTGGTCCTTACCTTCCACATTTCCCGATATTTATGGTTCCATATCCATCCACTTCTCATGGGATTTCCACAACATTTCTCATGGCTCTTCTTTCCACTGCACTTCTTTACATTACCACACATTACCTTGACCATCCACTACATTCCACTACTATCTTTGATTATTTACATTCCACTTAGTACAAAAATAAGGATTTTTATGGAGGATAACACGAGTGGGATCAGTTTCCGGCAGTGTTAGTCCACACCCCACCCCAACCACTAATAGATGATTGGCTATGGAAGGTCACATAGAACATATCCATTTATCCTAATCAATATATATCTTTAGTGGCAAGTCACAAGGAAGGGAAAATAAGGGAATGCTTGACTGAACTTCTCCCGATAATTTCTTTGTGTTGGATCTGTGCAAAGGCTATATATATGCCTTCTTTGTTCATGAATAAAAGTATATATTGTGATCAATTCCTCTTTTATTCTGTTCTATTTGTATTTTTTGGGTTCATGTTTAAAATCTACGTTTAGTTTCATATCAAATTGTATCAGAGCGAGCGGTTCCAGGCTTGCTTCTCACACTGCTTGTTTATTGAGGCCCAGGCAAGTGTTAATTGGATTTGAAAAGGCATATTTTTGTCATTTCTAATGCGATATATACATATATAAATGAATATACGTTCTTCTAGTTTGTAAATCTTAGAGGTATGCTGTAATGTTGGGATTTTCTAGTGTGAGCCTATTGAGGAGATGTCAATATTGTCCAACCTCTTAGGCTCTCTTTCCCACTTGTTCCTACTCTTTCCTACTCGTATCTCCTGATCTTCTCTTTTTCTCGCTTCCGCATCGGCCGCAATGCTTAATAAAAATGAACTAGACTATTTTCTTTGATAGAAAACCAACAGTAGTATAGGTGTAGGGCCTTGGTTGTAGGATTGGACAATAAATTCTCTAATGCTGTGAAACAAGCTTAGAAGTTGAATAGAGAGTGTAAAAGTGTTGTAGTAGCGAGCAATACTTGTTGATAAAGCGACCCTCACACAAGCGTAAAGCACTAGGATAAATTTGGCTAAGTGCTGAGAATATCCCCTCTCACTTATTCAATGGATGGATGCATAATAGGGGATTTGAGTTATGTTGGCATGTTACTCAGAGTGACACCTTCTTGTTGAAGTTTCAACCACAAGATGAAGTCCTATATGTCCCTTCTCAACGTGAAATCCTGGCCCACAATTGTTCCACCCAGTTATCAATAATGAATAGGTATCCTTAGTGGCTTCTCCTAGGTTTTTGATAGGTTATTGAAAGTGAGAAGTTCTTGCGGTACCTGAGGCAGATAGAGAATCTTCGTTGGATCCCTTGTGGAGATTTCCTTCTTTGCTTAGGGGAATTCACCTTAGGTGGTAACTTTGTGGGGTTACTATAAGTTCTTCTTGCACCTTCGCTGGTTGGACTTGGGTCCTCATCATCCCCTTCCATCCCTTCCTTCCAACTTCTAGTTGGCCCTTTTTGGCTCTTTACTAGTTGGACTTAGAGATTGAACCACCCTGGGTTGACTTTTGGAAAAGTGGGTTTGCTTGGCTGAATCTTAGAGAGTCTTTTATAGGAGTGTGTTTCTTTTCTCTTTTATACCTCATAGAAGACCTTAGAGAATAAAACCATTCTGGACCCTTTGATTTCTTCCCAATTGAACTTGGTTCCTCCTCCTTCTACCTCATCTGGTGAAAGTGTAGCCTCTATACCATCTAGTAACCAAAATTCTAATAGGAAGAGGAAGAATAATAAATATAAATATAAATATAAATCTTATTAGGGACCACCTGGTAGAGCATGGAGTTTCTTAGCGAGATTTATAAAAAAGCAAGCTCCATTTTCCCATTTCCTTACATGGTGGATATTATTCCCACCCAATCCCTAGGCAGTTGTAGGCTGGGATCGTCCAACGCGAAATGAATGAAGCTCTATTTTCCCATCTACTATGTTTTTCCTTCTACTACTCTCCTCACCCACAACCAAGACCGAACGATCGATGGGCATTGGTTCAAAGGAAAAGGTGAAAGGAAAATAGACGGAGCTAGTTACAAAGACGAAGTTAATGACAAACCAAACCAATTCAAGGTGCGGGGCAGAGATCGATAGACCAATGATAGGACCTGGGAATGGATAGAAAGGGTAGGCAACGAATTCTCGTTCATCCAATACCCACTTATACATAGCCAATGGAAATTGGAACCAAACCCACTAGCAATTAATGCCCTTGGACGAATCAATGAATATAGATTCATGAATTGAAAACAGATAAGATAAAATATTCCTAGACTTGGCCAGACCCCCAATACCTAATCCATGTTGCCCAACTAATCCCATTTCTATTGAAAGGAATTGCATCGATGGACCATGCTATGACTGGTTCGATCTCGGTGCATTCCTCTCCCCAAGATGTGCATCTCTCCATTATCCCCTAATGAGTAGTTATCCCATGCAATAGAAGCTTACTGTCCAGGAATGTGATAAAAGAGAACTGCCCAGGACTGTCCGATGGTGGTTTCTTAAGCTGACTGGCCATTGGTTTCCCGAGCTAATGTAATATACCAAATATAAAATGTATGCAAAATAGAAATAAAATGATAGAAATGGCATAATAACAACAATATAACCAGAACATTCACCACAATAGCACTGAAATGATAAGAGAATAATAACATAAATAACACTTTGAATCTGAAAGCAATGTTCACGGGCCTCTTCGAGGGGGAAACCTCCAGTTGAGAAGATCTTTGTTAAAATAATATCCAAGATGGGGTTCTCATACCCTCGACTCCTATTTATACTAAAAAGACACATCTAGAGGAAGATCCTTCTAGAAGCGGAAGCTTCTATTAGGTCTTCTTACATCCACCTTATTCTATTTTATTGAAAGGCCTTATTAATATTGACCTTTATTACATCTGAATATATTGTTCTACTTATGTGTGGGTTAGGACCCTAACATGTCTGCCCCCTTAAAAATAGCCTTGTCTTCAAGGCTTGAGATGAGGAAATTGTTGCAGAATGGTAGTTGGTTCCCAAGTGGCATCTGCTAGAGTTGTATATTTCCACTGGACTAGCACTTCCTTGATGGTTCTCTAACATAGGCGACACTCACGCTAGTCCAAAACTTCTTCTGGATGTAGCCAAATGGATCCTTCTTCAGCTAACTCTAGAAGGTTGGTTTGAATTTGGCACTTAGCTCCAATCACCTTCTTTAAGCATGAAACATGAAAAATAGGATGTAGCTTCGAATGGATGGGAAAAGCTAACTAATAGGCTACCTGTCCCACATTCGGTGAAAAAATTATGAATGTCATGTTTCATGCCATCCCAGAAAAAGGAACGTTTGACCCTGTCATAGATTTTGGTGAACCTAGAGTGCCCTGCTATGGGTGTAGCATGAATCTCAGAAAGTACCATGGATTTAAGCTTTGATTGTTTACTTAAATACAAACGGACTTTGTATCGAAGTTCATCATGGAGCCAAGAGTACCCTGGGGAAGATGGAGCATTGGACTACAATTGTTGGATCAGCTGTGAACTTTTGGGATCTTGTAGCCATTCCTAGTGAATGGCTGGGAGCCAATCCGAGACAATAAATGAAAGAGAAAAAAGGGATCCTTCATCTTCATATTTACGGGAAAGTGCATCTGCAACCACATTATCTTTTCCTTTCTTGTAAATGATCTCATAATCATATCCAAAGATCTTAGTCACCCAATTTTGTTGTTTTGGGGAGGAAATGCATTGTTCCAGAAAATACTTGAGGCTTTAATGGTCTGTCTTAATTTGGAAATGTTGCCCCAATAGATAAGGGTGCCACAGATCAACGACATGCAAAATAACCAACATTTCCTTTTCATAGATGGATTTTCCTAGATTTCTTTCAGATAGTTTCTTGTTGGTAAAGGCCAAAGGTCGACCCTCTTACATAAGGACAACACCAATTCCTTTCCCTGAGGCATCACATTCCAACACAAAGGTCTTTGTGAAATCGAGAAGGGCGAGGACTAGAGTGGTGCACATGGCCATCTTCAAGGTGTGAAAATCTTGAGCAGCGGCTGGAGTCCAAGTGAAAGAGTTCTTTTTTAGGAGTGCAGTGAGAGGTGTTGTAGTCTTCCCATAATTCTTAACAAACTTGCGATAATACCCTATTAAGCCCATAAATACACACAAGCTCTTAAGAGTCTTTGGGTGAGGCCAGTCTTGCATAGCTTCAATACTTTTATGATCCACCCTGACGCCATCCTTGCCAACCAGATGACCCAAGTATTCTACTTCTGAGGTGCCAAAAGCACATTTAGACTGTTTCAGGAAAAGTTGGTGCTGAGAGAGTAGATGGAGAATTCGATCCACATGAGCAATATGGTCTATCCAGGTTTTTCTATAGATGAGGATATCATCAAATAAAACTAAGACAAAATGGTGGAGAAAAGGACAGAAGACATGATTCATGAGGCTTTGGAAGGTGGAGGGGGCATTACACAAGCCAAAGGGCATGACCAAAAACTCATAGTGGCCCTCATGAATTCTAAAGGTAGTCTTGGGAATGTATTTATCTTTCATACGTATCTGGTGGTAGATCGAATGAAGATCTAGTTTAGTGAAGAATTGGGCACCACTCAATTCATCCAGGAGGTCATCAATGACAAGAATGGGGCATTTGTATTTGATGGTAAGTTTGTTGAGGGCATGAAAGTCAGGACACATTCACCAATAACCTTCTTTATTTAGTACCATGACCATAGGAGAAGAGTAGGGTCTCATACTAGGTCGGATAACGCCTGCATTAAGGAGTTCCTAGACCATTTTCTCAATTTCATTTTTTTGGGAAAAGAGTTGATGATACAGACGAATATTGGGAGGAAGGCTTCTAGGTACAAGGGGAATGGAATGATCATGAACACCACGGGAAGGAGGGAGTCCTTGGGGAATGGAAAATACCAATTGAGGTTTAGAAAGGATGGCTTGAAGTTCTTGTGGGATCGAGGGTGTCTCTATTTCTTGTATGGCATGGAGTTGGGCGATAATACCCGAATGACCTTTTTTGAGCAACTTTTCTGTGTGATGGGAACTAATGATCTCAGGTGAACTGGTGGTGATGCCTTGGAACCTATATTGGTGGCCCTCCTGGTCAAATTGCATGGTTAAGTCTTTAAAATCCATGAGAATGGGACCCAAAGTCCTTAGCCAATCTGCACCCAACACAATGTCACAACCTCCCATGTCGATAGAAAACATATGGGATTTTAGGTGGTAGTCACCAATTTGGAGACACACATTTTCACAACGCCCTCCACATTTCATGGAACCACCATTGGCAATAATGATTTGGAAATTATTTACGACATGGATGTAGCAATGAGTTTCTTGGGCAATGCGGCGATGAATAAAATTATGGCTGCTGCCACTATCAACCAGAATAATGACCTTCCTATGCTTGATGTAACCAATTAGCTTGAGGGTTTGGGGAACGGAGAAGCCAGTGAGAGCATTGAGGGAAATTACCGGTTCTACTTTGGGAGGGTTTGAGGGAGGGGTTATGTCAGTGGATTCAGGTGACTCAGACACAAGGGGAGTTTCTACATCCTCTTCTGAAATATCCTTGGAGATGGCCATAAAAATATTTTGTTCTTTACACTTGTGGCCCGGG